>JAVSBV010000037.1:1279854-1291077 GCA_033117975.1 Parotocinclus spilosoma | reverse complement strand
GCCCTCAACCCTGCATTGCTTGGATTGTAAGACTGTATGAGTTAAGGTAAAGGCGACTGCTAAATGCCGTAAATGTACATTAAACATTAATAAACATTACTTAGAAGACCGTAAAACTTTAGGACATTATCATTAAGTTACATCAAGTTTGTTTTTTGCGAAGTAAAGGATAACAACGGAAAATGATCTATGAAATTTATCTGAACACAATGTACACAACGTACTGGGCAAAAGTCTTAGGCCACCATTAGATTAGACATAGAAATGTAATAGCGTAACAAATGGTATAACGATCATGTTTCATTATTTCTCAGCCTCTTTATTAGAAAATACATGGAAGCTGTACGCATTTTAAAACAGGAACAAATCTGCACTAAACAGCTTCGGCAGGAATTCATCGTGATGCCAAATTGATCCTTCTACTGTCTGAAGATCAGGAATGGTCTTTTTCTGAGGGGGAGCAGGGTGAAGGATTACGATATGCTTACGCTCACAAAGATTGAAAGAAAGATCAGTTGATCAATTAATCAATGAATCAACAGTCACTGTGGGACTGTGGTAGCCTAGCGGTTAAGGTACTGGACTTGTCCTGGGTTCAAATCCCACCTCTGCCAAGCTGCCACAGGTAGGTCCTTAAGCAAGGCCCTTAACCCACAATTGCTTAAATTGTAAGAATATATCAATTGTAACTCGCTCTGCTTAATTATGTAAATGTAAATGTAAACAATCAGTTATATTCTACTCGTTATACCGTTGCTTCATCTTGAACGCTGGCGAATCCGCCAGCAATATCATTAATATTATTATAATATCCTTTTTTTTTTGGTATTTCTCAGATCCGCCGCAGCACCAATGGTTGAAATAAAAAATACAAAAATATTTTTGATCTTTTTCCACCCTCCGGTTGAGAGCCAACGGTTTTCTTCTGTTTATTTATTTTTTTTCCAGATTCACTTTAATTTAATTTTAGGTAAAATAAATTTTATGTTTAAATAAAAAAAATTTTTTTATTTCTTCCTCCTTCCTTTTATTGATTCCACATAGTCCTTGAGAAATTGAAAAGTGCTAAAAAATAAAGATTTCTTTGTATTTTTTTTCCTCCCTCCTCAGTAGATTCTTAAGTAGGAACATCTGAGGAACAAGAAATTCAAAAAGTCTGGCCAAAGCATCATTTGCACCGTGTACAGATTTAAAATATTTTAAACAACACGTAGAGCGTTGGGGTGTGAAGATCTCCTCTGTTTATGTATATCACTTACACTTATCTCTTATTGTGTGAGTGTGAACATTCGTTATGCGGTTGAACTCACGGTGGTGTACTTTCCCAGCTGGCACAGCGAGGGGCAGGTCTCCTGGTGGGCTTTGCTCACTTTGTTGACCAGCTACTCCAGCTCGCCGCTCAGCTCGTAGCTCTCGACCGGCACGGCCTCCTCTTTTACGTCCTTCTTCTTCTTATTGCGGTCGTTCCGCACAGCTGATGTTCGCATCGAGAGAAGAGACACGAATCAATACCTCCAGGAGCCACCGTACGGCCGCCAAACTAGAACTTTAGCAGATGGGCGTGCTTTTATCGGCGCATGGCTGGCACGGGCCAGAGAAACATGGCGGCGCAGGTCGCCTCTACGACGTGACGTGGGCCTAGTTCATCGAGCGGCGTGCCTAATCTCGTCTTGCGTCAGCGGCACGAGGGAAACTGACCGGAGAACAGCTTTTTGTACCGAGTGTGACCTGAGGGTGCACGTCTCTAGGTTGCCAAGCCTATCCTTCTTTATTCCCCGTCACTCACGCTCCCCTCCCGCCCTCCTCCTCCCATTCTTTCCTTCCTCTCAGGATATCCAGTAATAGCAAAGGCACAATGTGATCCCGGTTTCTACATGCATCCCACACATATAAAGACACACACACACACACGTCTGTGCCGACACATGGAGCGACCGATGTGCCACTCGGCTAGTCGAAGCACTGCTGTGAACAAGCACATGGTCAGCTTGCAGGCTTTGAACTTGGTGCTAGCGTCCTTGGCGTGGCACGTCTGTCAGTGCCAGGTCATAAACGTACATTTAGGAAGGGCTACCAAATCACCAAATGGCCGACTGATATAAACAGGGAGGGACCTTTTTGGACGAATCCCATTTTGAGCAAAAGTGCATGTCCTTACTGACTGTGTATCTGTACGCTCTAGCCTGGGGCTTCGTATCTGAGCATGCAGGTGTCAGCAAGTCTGTCTGTGGGCGCCGAGCCAAGAGAGCCCGCATGCCAGCCACCTCACCTTCCTTGGACATGCCGACCTCGAAGCACTTCTGCAGGCGACAGTACTGGCAGCGGTTGCGTGTGACCTTGTTGATCTGGCAGTTCTTGTCGCGATGGCAGGTGTACACCATGTTCTTCTGGATGCTGCGCCGAAAGAACCCCTGCAGCCAGGCAAGACAGAGCATATTAGTTTCACGGCACATTCTCGTACCCTTTCATTTCTATTTTGGATTCATAAGAAGGAGAGACACACGCTCGCTTCTGACTCTCTTGTTCCGGCTGGCGAGCTAAAACTTTCAGGCTTCGTCTATATTGTGTATTGTTGTTGATCTTACTTCTATCCAGAGTTCTGTCACGGTGAGAGCGTTTACATAGCATCAATAATCCGGATTATTAAAGGCTAGAAATCAGATCAAGAGATTTTAGCTCAGGTCGATTTCACCGTGCGTGTATACTTCTGATTTCCTCAGGTTGAGATTACATGAAACGTAACTGGAAAACCAGAACGTTCTCCTGGAAGCTGCAGGTTGCCAGGTCTGCTCATTGTAAAGCCAGACTTTTTTTTATTGCTTGTTTCGCGGATCCGCTGACGATCATATTTGAAGAATACCAAAAAAAAAAATGTTTTTGGGGGGGGTATTTCTCGGATCCGCCGCAGCACCAATGGTTGAAATAAAAAAAAAAAAACCCACATTATTTATTTATTTATTTTTTTTATTAATTATTTTTAATTATTAGCTTTTTCCGCCCTTCAGTGGAGAGCCAACGGTTTTCTTCTGTTCATTTAATTTTTTCCCAGATTTACTTTAATTTAATTGTGGTTAAATACATTTTATTTATAATGTATTTTATTATTTATAATACTTCCTTGTATTGATTCCACATAGTCCTCGAGAAATTGAAAAATGAAGATTTATTTTTATTTTTTTTCTCCCTCCTCACTAGATTCTTAAGTAGGGACATCCGAGAAACAAGCAATTTAAAAAGTCTGGCCTAAGCGTCTTTGAGCTTATTTTTCTATTTTAAAAAAGCCTAGCGGTTAAGGTACTGGGATCTGGACCAGAAGGACCAGGGATCAAATCCCACCTCTGCCAAGCTGCCACTGTTGGGTGTGTGATCAAGGGCCTTAACCCCTAATTTCTTGGACTGTAAGATTGTATCAGTTGCTCTAGAAAAGTGTGTTTGCTAAAGAACAATAATGTAAATGCAGCTGATTATTTGGGCCTGCTCGCTGAACCGGTCTCTCCCGTCCAATATTCATGCTAATTTTTTTGGTTTTGTTTAACCTCTCATGTTAAAGGAAAAATCTATTATTATTATTATCCGATCAAATTGCACTGCATTGTTTTAGGACCATTTTACTTATTTTGGACTTGTTTTTCTCTTACGTGATGTAGAAACCCTGGAGTTAAATCTTTTCATTATTACTGTGTTTGAGATTTGAAGGCTTTCTGAATTTGGAGTGGTGACAGTTCGAATAAAAAAGGAATGCAGATGCCATACCTTGCAGCCCTCGCAGGAGCTGACTCCATAGTGGTAGCCTGAGGATTTATCTTGGCATACGAAACACGGCTTGTAGACACGAGGCGGCGGCGGCGGTGAAGGCGAACTGGGCACCATTTCCTCTGAGCTGGTGCTTTGGGTCTCCACCGCTGCAGAGGGACAGGTTAAGAGAGAAATGCATTAAATACGTGGACATGACCTTTTAAAGTCCGTGTATTTGCAAATTAACAGCTGTGTATCGAGGCATATCTGCCAAGGATGAAAACGTAAAGGTAAAAAGTAAACATTTCTGTTTCACTGTAGTAAAGAAAGTGTTTGCGAGCGATGCTTTATTCAGCACTATTTTAGTAATCAGTGACAGACTGGTGTGGGTTAAGTGGGGGTGACATCTGTAGAATTCATCTCCCTTAACCCCTCCCTGTAGCCAGACCTCTCTACGGGGAGTGGGATTTTAGGGAGATTAGTACAGCTTGATTGACAGAGAGAGACAGAGAAAAAACACAAACAGTTTAACACAGAGACAGATAAGCATTAGCATCACTGATGTTCTGATAAGACATGTTGCTCATCACTGCCCAAGGCGCTGAGGTGGGGCTCCGAGGAGTGCAAGGCTTCCTCATTCTTACGTGGCCAGCTGACCGGCTCCTGCATTTCATAGCTCGTGTGTGCAAATATCGTTCCTTCCCTCTAAACATACTTCGAATTACACAGCTGTTTTTCACAAGACAGCGCAACGACAAATTGTGAGGCAATACTGTTTGTTTTTCGGCTCTACACTACAAACCACCCTGCTCTGTCTGGAAAGCTTCACACTACCTTTCGTATCGTACCCAGTTTTGTTTTTACCAGCACACTCCGTAGCAGCACGTATTTCACCCCGTGGTCACCCTAAAACTGTGACACCTACCACCCCCACTCCCCTCGCCACCTCTTGACACACAAACCCTATTTTCCTCTTGTTTCCTGGCCCTAAATTCCTGAGTATGGCCCTGCCGGATTTTATTGGGAGGCCCAGGCTCATAAGCCTGGCCTATAAAGGTGCTCCCAGGGCCAGGGTGCAGGCAACAACCCGGCTGCTGGGACTTTACTGGGGTTCAGTCACCTCGGGCAGCCATTCACACCACCACCAGCTGTAGCCCTGGCTTGTTAAAAAGGCCCAATCATAAAATGAAAACGGGGAGGCTCTAGAATTCAAACTTTTACTGCAGCACCACCCCCCTACCATGGTCAATGGAAAGCACAGAAAGCAGCCTAAACTTAACCTAGACTCCCCCTCACTCCCTCTCTCTCTACCTCTCATCACCACAGGGTTCAGCCAATGCACCAGCTTGGCATTTTACAAGACTTGGGAGACTTCAAAAAGAAGAAAAGGAGGCATAAAAGAGGAGTTTGATAGAGGGCAAAATGAGCGGAAGGGGGCAGGAAGAGGCAAATACTTTACGCTGACATACAGCAGCATCTCTGTTCATGGCCATGGTTACCCAAACTGCATGGAGCTAAAAGAAATGTTCAAAGGACCAACGTTTTAATTAGACACCAAACGTAAACTGGAGTGTTTTGCCTTTTTGGTTGTGGAATTCCAAAGGCAGGATGGACCAAAACCAGGCACTACCAGACCAAAGTCATTTAGCAGCTAAAAGCGACACGCACAAAGCGGGCAGGAGATACGATCCTAAAGCCGCTATTATTACATTTATTATTATTATTATTATTAATACTAAAGCCGAGACGATTACTGTTTTATTATTACTATGACTGGTGGCTGAACCTGGCATGAACCCTTTTGTTGTAGTAATCGTAGCAATATGGTGAGCGCAGAACAGGTGCTGACAACTCCCCTGAAAAGGCCCAACCAAGGCTGGCGTCAAGCAGCGATTACTGACTGGCACCACCTGAAGTGCTGAGACAGCAAGCAAGGCAAAACAGGACAGGAGGGGGAGAGGGACAAAAATCTATCAGCATCCATCAGCAACTCGAACTGGTTCCTGCCGTAAAAAAAGAGCTTCTCTTACACCTCTTTCACACACCGTTTCCAGACTTCCGTCAACACTTCCCAGGAACACACAATGGCCCAGGCCGTCTTCAACTACCGAATCCCCCCACCCTTCATCCCCAGCGGTGCCTTCCCTCTAAGTTTCTCCGTTTGTGTCACTTTTCTGTTTGGAAAACAAACCTTTGCAAAACCATTAGTCCTCCTTATCAGGGTCTGAGCCCGGGGCTCTATTTGCATGACAATCTGCAGGTCTAGCTGCTGCCTGATAAAGGGACAGGTTGGGCCAGGACAAGGCTTGGTGGGGGGGTTTAGTTATCAGTAGCCAGTGCTCACTTCCTATTAGGTGTCATTTTACTTCTAATCCCTTCATTCAAAGCCTTGCGCACACAAAAAACTGGATCTGAACAGGCACTAAGGCAACCATCATCTGCATCCGAGCCACCTCCCACCGAGTACGGTGCAATGTACCCTTAAATAACCCATATTAATATACTAACGTGTATACACTGCCCTCACATTGCTGCTCTTATCAAAACATTTTCCATGCCGTTCTAACTGTAGAGATCCGGGGCAAAACGAACTCATTACGATTTCCCTAAAAATAACCGCAGGCCCAAAATGTACGCGAGCACCCAGATGTATGGTGCGATTACTGGCCGAAATAGATTCTATCCCCGCTGGATGTGTGAAGGCAAAGCTGCAGGCGTTTCATGTTGCAACACTACTTTTAGCCTAGACACAGATGACTCGTTGGCTGAGGAACAAATATCCTTTCACAATAGGACGGCAGATTTAGCGTACGTGACTACGGGTGCGATCGAATGTTCAGCACAGCGCTGGTCCCAGATCGAGTCTTGGCCTGCGCGTCTGAATGTGTGTCACGGCAGTTTCGTGTGGGTACTCGCATAGCTGGAATACCAATGGCCCTGTTTCCAAAGCGGCCGATTTGATTTGCAAATAAAGCAAAGTATGTCAAGTCATCTCGGTTCCTATTTAATGGTTTCAGTCTGCATTTATAACCACGTGCATTAAAGTGCGGGTGGGAGGGGGGCAGCCATCCACGTTCTAAAAAAACGCTGGGCTTTGTTGTTTCAGTTTGGCATGCCCGGACGCGCTGTGCGGCAGACGGTGCGCAGATTGGGCAGGTCGTTCCAAACAGCGTGATTGATAGGCTGACTGGCACAGGCTGGGTGAGCAGGAGGCCCCACTTCAAGCCTCGTCTGATGAGCAAGCACACGCTGTCCTCCCCAGGCCCAGTGTACCAGCTTCAGGATGGCAGACCAGGTGGGTCTCTCTCTTTTACTCTCTCTCTCTCTCTTTTACTCTCGCTCTCTGAATGAGTCTCTTTTACTCCTGCTTTGCCTCTCTCTTTGTCTCTGCCCACAGTTTCCTGCCATCTCCAATACATGGTTGTCATCACAACATTTCACTGTGTTACAACCATACTTCCTTCCTCTTCTCTGCTTCACTGTTTTTTTTCTGCTGGATGTTTTCTGATTGCTGACTGAGCGGCATTGCTAATATTAGTCAACCTAACACGCTTGCTGCAAAACATGTCACATGGAAAATGTCGTCAGGTCCACGGGTGACAGACGGGAGTGAACGGATTTCAACTAGACACCGATTACAGATTGGACTCTCCAGCTTAAGCACATTTGAAACAAGCCTAACCAAAAAGCAGTAGCAGTTCCTATCAACAGATGTGAGTTTTCCCCCATGGTCGCGGTGCCGGACCAAAACTAGTCCTGAAAGGCCACCGCCAAAGCTGCTCATCGGGGGTATCCACCCTTAGAAAGTTCAAGGGAAATAACCCTAGAAGATGGCAATAGATGTCAAGCTGCCTTTCTTCTTTACAGCACTCCATAAAGGCCTTTTTGTCTTGTCAACATTTGGCCACTCGGACCCTTCCAAGCCGCACGCCACCAGGGCATCGTAGAAATACAGACAATCCTGTTCAGAGGCAACAGGTTCAGACCTCATCCGAGAATTAACCGCTTCTATTGCTGGTAAAACAACCTCGCAAGCAATGCACTTGGATCCACCATGGTGACGCGATCAAAACAAATCATTACAACCCTGTAAATTGAAATCTGAGCCAAAGATGACAGATCTCTGGCACTCGAGCCGTCTTTGACTGCCAGATTTCATATGCGCATTCAGATTCTGGGGGAGATCCTGTCTCTTCCGATTCCACTCCACTCCAGTGGCTGGACCGATCCAGTATGGGCACAGACGCTCCGGTGTTTATCTGTCTGCAAGAACCGGAGCCAACTACCCGAGGCTCACCCTGGTTGAGAATTAAGCTTTGATTCTTGGGCTTTGGACATTTCCTTTCTCCATCTGTCTAGCTGTCTGCATCACGTGCATTACTGCCCTAAAACGAGCGCTCTTTACATTTGCCATGGTCTCACATGTCCCTGTGCAACAGATTCAAGGCTGAGGATCTCCTTGTTTGGCTCCTATTACTTCCTTCCCCAAACAATAGAAACCACAAAACTAGAAGTAGGGGGTTGGCTGACGCCTTACTGGCGATGCGGACAGGAGTAAATAAAAAAAAGGGTGTTGCTACATTTTTATGTAGAACAACACTGCTACTGAACTGGTCAAGTTTGCGTAAATGCAAGATCCTTCATGGCCATGTTTTGCATGGTTTTGACTGTCGGTCTTCCCTGCTAGACTAAATAAAACAATTAATTATTGGCTCACCCACCCCTGAGCACAGTAAACTTTAAAGGTGAGTTTCAAACAGACTTTTGCAGGCGGCATTTGGAGTCTAAGCGATAAATCCATCCGAGCGTCCCGATATTATCAGATGACATGAGCTCAGTGCAGATAAACCGGGTTTGGAATTTATACCAATTAATAAATGGTCAATAAAAAAAGAATTGAGTGTCGCCATTGTGTGCTGCATTACCCGCCGTTTCAGTTTGGAAATATCACCAAGTACAACACAATTCAAGTGTTCAATTGTGGCGTAACCATCTCTTTTTCCAGCGTATCGTCGTTGGTACATGCCACCTGCACTTGATATTCAGGTCATCCTCATATATTATATATACAGTGCTCGGGATTCTCGGGGTTATGGGGGGTAATTTAGATATTCCTAGTTTCTTTTTGATGTCTCACACTATTTCCTTTAATGTTTATCAGTGGTAGTACTCTGAATTTAATAATAAATGTACTTAAAACATTTTGTATTGTTGTACTTTATTACTTCCCAGTACTATTTTGCTTTAAAATCTATTTTGTTACTTATTTTATTACTAACTTAAATATTATTATTGATTTTTAGTATTTCATTAATTTTACTGTTACTTTAATATACTTTTAAGTATTTACTTAATTAACATCTAGGCCACCCATGGAGGTCGGGTCCCTTTTCGAGTCTTGGTTCCTCCCAAGGTTTCTTCCTTTTATATTCAGGGAGTTTTTCCTTGCCACTGTCGCCCTAGGCTTGCTCATTTTGGGATTGGCCTTTTAAGATCATATAAGATTGTAAAGTTTTGAGACAATGCTCCGCTATAGAAATAAAATTGACTTGGCTAGGTATATTTTTTATAAAACCATTCATAGACTTTATGATTCTGGAAATGTCCAGTCAACACCCTGTTTCACAGCACGTAAATATATACCATATATAGACATATACACAGTGGACTATATACACACACACGTAAACACTAATACACTTACTTACAGTAAGCAGTATTTTACATTGTGCAATAAATTCTTAAAAGTTTTAGCTTTTTTTTTTATTGTATATATATTGTTGTCTATTTTTTGTACTGAGTGCCTTGCTATTCCTTGCTGCTGTAACACAGTGAATTTCCCCACTGTGGGACTAATAAAGAACTATCTTATCTTATCTTATCTTATCTTAAAATGCGGACACCTGTTAGCACACACAGGCGCATTTTTAATTTCTGAACACACTAAATAACGCATTTAGGCGTTTTTAGACTGACCGTTACAGCTTCCTGCCTTATTTCTGACAGTTTGAGATGAATGGTCCGGGACAGAACACGTACGGCTCACTGAAGCCACTGGACCCACCAAAATTACGACCCATTACTCAACCGACACTGACACACACACGCACACACACACACCTCTGACAAGCCCTCTCTATGGGCAGAGGAGGGCGCCTCAGGAACAAAGTGACATTTCTTGGCTGACTAAGCAGCCGACACAAACTCTGCCATCGACGCATACATTCACACGCTCTATTTCTCCATTGCTTTATCTTTCTGTCACCTCGGTTCCGGTTTTCTACTGTACCAAAAAAAAAAAAATATCATCTCGGATCTAAGCGACGAGTGCCTGCGTCCCAAAAAATGAACTCCCCTGCAAATATTCTTTGGTTCCCGACTGAAAAACTGCACCCAAACGCGTAATTTGCAGGACTCTTTCATTTGCTTTGTGCAAACCTAACGATTAGTTCAGTCAAACACCAGGCGCTCATTATCATTTCAACACTTCTCCTGGGCTTTGTTGCCTGCTAGCCTGTTAACCCTGATCTGAAACTGGTTTTAAAGGTTTGTGCCTGCACTGCGGCTTAGCATGTGTGAAACAGGCCCATCTTGGATGAGGCAAAAATAAAAGGCTGTTTACATTTACATCACAACGGACGGGGAGCAGTCTTTCCTGTTCAGAGGTGTCGGGACATTACCATGTGAATGCTGGGAGAAGGCTAATGAAACTTCGCGAGAGCAAAACAGTAACCTGGGGCTAGGAGTGGATCGGCGGCGTGGCTTCGCACAGGATACGGTGCGAGATCTCCTTTTAAAAACAGAGAAAGTGAAACGTGAAATGAGTCGAGTCAGAATCCGTTCCTTTGTGTACACAGTGTAGGAAATTAGTATGTGGGCTGTGGTGGAATAGTGATTAAGGGACTGGACTATGGACCAGAAGGTCCAGGGTTCAAATCCCACCTCTGCCAATCTGCCAAAGTTGGGTCCCTGAGCAAGGCCCTTAACCCACCATTGCTTGGAATGTAAGACTGTATGAATTGCTTTAAATAATGCTCTAAATGTATTATGTTAGAAAGATTTTAAACGAGAATTGTGGACTTTTGTTGTACAAAATCGTATAAATAGAGGTCGTTTCTGATTTGGGTTTTCTCCCTGAGCCTGTATTTCTTCACTAATAATGTGAAACTGCTAGTTTGTTGCTTCTTTCTCTGTCCCGATTAAACATTTATTCTAAATTACAATTGCATTTCCCTGTGAATCAATGCAGTGTGAGTTCAGCTGCTCTTAGAAAAGTGTTATATAAATGGTATTTTTGGTATACAGTCGATTCCGGTTAATAGGACCACCGGTTAATGGGACCAGACGCTTATTTGGACCAAATCTTAAAGTACAGAAACAAATCCTATTATATACGTGTAATGTTATTCGTCTATTTGGACCAAAATTCCACTTAATCGGACCAAAGAACGTGTACAGTATGTAATATCCGTGAAGAAACTCTTCGTC
>JAVSBV010000037.1:1265670-1279754 GCA_033117975.1 Parotocinclus spilosoma | reverse complement strand
TCCGTCTCTGTTCATACCCCCATAGAACTCTCAGTTTCTGTCTATATACGCCCTGCCCCTGCCCCTGCCCCTGCCCCTGTCCCTGTCCCTGTCCCTGTCCCTGCCCCTGCCCCTGTCCCTGCCCCTGCCCCTGTCCCTGCCCCTGTCCCTGTCCCTGTCCCTGTCCCTGCCCCTGTTCCTGCCCCTGCCCCTGTCCCTGCCCCTGTTCCTGCCCCTGTTCCTGCCCCTGTTCCTGTCCCTGATCTTGGTCTATCAATCTGTCACTCAGTGTCTCAGACTTGCAGACAGTCCATCCGTATCCCTGGTATCACAGGCTCAGGTACAGCAGTGCTGCTGGAGTTTACACACCGTGTTCACTCGCTGTGCTCTCCATTATTTCTCCTCCTTGTAGATCTAAAGTTTGTAATGTTCACCCTCTAATCCGCCCTCAGTGCTCACAGGGTGCTGGTGGCTGGACATTTTTGGCACCGGTGATCAAAGAGGCTAAGCTAACGTTTGGGAAACTGGGCAAATGGAGAGAAGATGGGGTCCAAATCCAATCCGAAACGATGCCACTTGGTGGCTACTGCTCTCTACCTGTTAGAGCCGCCGGCGTTTTTAACGAGAAAAGCACCAAAACATTTTGTTTTGCCCCATTATTTATCAAGTGCATCGAAGAATCAGCGAGCGCCAGCATTAAAAGGATCAAATGTTCGAACGAATTCAATTCAATATTGATTTTTATAGCACTGTTCTATAGCCTAGGGCGACAGTGGCAAGGAAAAACTCCCTGAAAGTAGAAGGAAGAAACCTTGGGAGAAACCAAGACTCACAAGGGGACCCGAGCTCCATGGGTGGCCTAGATGGTAATGAAATAAATACTTAAAGGTATATTAATAGTAATGGTAAAAACAACTTTTTCTAAGGAACGTTTTACTAATAAGATATCAAAGGGCTTTGAAGATCTCTGAACTGGAGGACCATGTGCCGCTGCTCCTCTGTGATAAGGCCAACAAAAGGTGTCTCCATGGCGACCGCACAATAGCGCGACAACGAACACAAAACGAGGCGAGTCCGAGCCGGCGCCATTGTAGCTCGACCCGTTTCCCCTGTCGCTAACGATCCTCCGGTCGTGCCCGTGCGCTCGGACCAGGCTTCCTCTGCTCTTCTCAGCACAATGCCTGGAACCTAGACCTGGAACCTGGAACCTGGAACCTGGAACCAGCGCAGGGTTCGGCTGGAGCACAAAGAAAAACAGTCTGAGGGGAGAAGTTTTGGCGCCCCTGTTCCAACGATGGGGTTTCTGATTTATAAATTTTCAGAATTATGTCATCATGGCTTTGTTAAATAAGTTACAGAGTAAGTTACTCGAGGTTAATGCCAGCCGTGTGGTCACATGACACAAACCGGGGTGCCCCCGTCACAAGCTGGTTCCCACCTTGTGCCCTGTGCTGCCAAAAGAACGAGGCTCCCCAGAATTCTATTAGCTATTATTATATTAAACGTATTAATTATATTTATATATATATATTTTTTTTATTAAATACTACATATCTTATATTAAACATTCTATATTTTATATTAAATGTTATACATTTTATATTAAACATTATATATTTTATATGTTAAACTTTATATATTTTATATTAAACATATTTTTATATTAAATGTTATATATTTTATATGTCAAACTTTATATATTTTATATTAAACATTATATATCTTTCTATTAAATGTTGTATCTTTTTATATTAATAATTATATATATTTTATATTGAATGTAACATATTTTATACATTAAACTTTATATATTTTATATCAAACATTATATATATATATATTTATATTAAATATTATATATTACACGTTACACTTTATATATATTTTTATATTAAACATTATATATTTTTATATTAAACGTTATATATGTTGCATGTAAAACTTTATATTTTTTACTTTATATAAAAGTCATACATTTCATATTAAACATTACATATTGTTTATATTAAACAATAAACATTTTAAATTGTAACTTTTTGATAATTTTAATCAAATTAAATATAACTTCTATTAAGTTCAGATTAAACTTATATCAACAATTTAATTCAAATAAATCGCCTAAAATGGCACAAATACAAAACTTATTTTTAATGCACCTCTGTTTCCACATAACCATTTTCCTTTTTTTACTGTATTTTTAAATTAATATTTTATTTCAAAATTATTTGAAGCACATTACACGTTTTCTCCAGATTTTTCAGACAAACACCATCAGGCTCTTTTTTTAAAATCACTTTTAAGGTAATAAACGTGATCAATCTGAGTCGCATGACCCTAATATTCTGTAATAATCCGTACCGTGTTACGGTACGTCTGCTCCTGCCCCTGCTGTAGAATTCCCATCGTTCCCATCGTTCCCATCATTCCGGTGCCAACAGAGCGACGCTAATGAGCCGAGGCTCTGCAGGAGTGGCCCCTCAATGGGCACAGGTGTGATTTAATCCCTTATCTAGTGCTCCCGGCGCCCCGCTTATGTCCCTCACCCCATAAACCACGAGCTCAATGACGTCCATAGATCTTAACCGGTTAAACTCCGCGCTGAGGAACTGACCCTGAACGCCAGCGAGTGGGGACAAAAAAACAGAGACGCCTAAATCTACAGCCGGAATAAAAATGGTAACGAAAAACAGAGCTGTGAGGCTGTCGAGGACAATACGGGACTCCTAAAGAGTTCCTAAAGAGTTCCTAATCTGGAGAGTGAGTGAGTGAGTGAGAACTTTTTGTCTGAGAATAGTTCTTAGAACTGTGCCCCCGCTCTCACGTGTTTGCACTGCAGGAACTGGGGACGACTGGATTGGAAAAGCGTCCTCTGCAGGAAGCAGCTCACAAATTAGTCCCTAGAACTGTTGTTTGGTGAGAACGTGCTTAGTCAGACAGTACAGATTAACAGAATTAACGCCTCTACGTCTCTACGCTTCCCTTTATCACCGAAAAAAGGACAACGGCAGAGTTTAAAGTGCAGCTAAAACTCATGACTTGGTGGCCACAGTAGCACAGATGCAGGCTGGCACGTTTCGAAAAAATGAGAATGAATAAATAAGCAGCGTCAGGCCGAACAATCGAACGGAAACAGACGACAAACGAACGCCGATGAAACGTCAGGACTGGTGTACGATAATGAATTATTAATGACTGACGATAAAACTGGAGTAGCGGTGAGCTGCACAAAATCGATCCCCATCGCTTCCTGCCTCTTCTCTTCCTTCATCGGATTAGGAATTGTGCCCTTACACCTTTGTGCTTTAACGTCTGCCGACACGCTGCTACAAATTCATCTCCCGCCCGTTTTAAACGTACCGTATTTCTCCCGGCTCTGGACATGCTCTGTTCTGCATTTCACCGATTCGAACGTTAAGGAGGAACCGTAACTCCTGCCGGATTGTGGCATGCGGTGCTGAGTGAACCGTCGGGCGGCGCATCGGCCTGCGGAAGCACCGAGGCTCGAGCGACAGCCGGCTCAGATAAAAGCAGCCGTGTCTCTTAGTAACCCTGATCGTCCGAGCGAACTTACACGGAAGACTCATAAAGTATTAAGGAGGCGTGAATTAAACATGAAACCGAGCGACGGCAAAGAAAGATCGGGTAACGGAGCCGGAGTTCGTGCCTTCGGCGCTCATCTGCTGCATTATTTTGACGTCCTTGGAACGATTACATTTGTAAATCCAAGGGGCTTGAGGTGGATCGGCAGTCCCAGCCTTCCCAAAAGTATGCGGACAGCCGCTTCGACTTACCTACACGGCACCTTTAGACAAGCCTGCTGGAGCTGTTGTTTACTTTTAGGTTCGTATTTAGCATCGATTCGCATCGTCTACGATAATAACTCCACCTGCTGGGTCAGAAATCGTTTGCCTCGACAATAAAAATGTGTTTTTTTTTACATTTATGGCATTTAGCTTTTTCCCTTATTCAGAGCGACTTACAATTCGTACAGTCTTACAATCCAAGCAACTCTGGGTTAAGGGCCTTGCTCAGGGACCCAACCGTGGCACCGTGGACCTTCTGGACCTTAATCACTAGGCCAGCACAGTCCACTTGCTCCACCAGCTACAAATGAAACAGTGCAGGATAAAAATGAGGACACATTTTGGGAGTCGGCTGTGTAAACCGGCATAAAAACACACTCAGCAAAAAACATGGTACGTTATAAAAACACTGTCATCGGTTACGTCACGAAAAGCGGTGCCAATTCAGACACCGGAAAAACACAGGCAAAGTATCTTCTAAAGATCGTTACCCTATCAATGGGATCAATCAAATAAGATGCTGAGTTTTTTTGGTCCATATCACACACCCCTAAGGCCAGACTTTTTAAATTGTTTTGTTCCTCGGATGTTTCTACTTAAGAATCTACTGAAGAAGGAGGGAAAAAAATGCAAATAAATCTTCATTTTTCAGCACTTTTCAATTTCTCGAGGACTATGTGAAATCAATACAAGGATGGAGGAAGAATTTTTTTTGTAATTTATTTTAAAATAAAATTTATTTAACCTACAATTAAATTGAAGTGAATCTGGAAAAAAAAAAAATTTAATGAACAGAAGAATTTAATTGGCTCTCCACCAGTGCTAAAAAAGCTCAAAAAAAAAATTATAATTATTTTTTTTTTTTATTCAACCATTGGTGCTGCGGCGAATCCGAGAAATACCAAAAAATCTATCTATTTTCTAATATAATTATGAATTAAGGGCGTCGTTTAAGCACAACCACAAGCCGCCACAGAGCAAGAGCAGCTCGAGCGTGAAGCCGTTGTGAACCTGAACCTGGTGGACACCAGGAGGACCTGACCTGCCTGAATGCAGGGGGTCACCTGTAAAGGCTGGTGGTGGATAGAGAACGGATTACCAAGAATCAAGAGCTCATGGCAGATGGTAAAGCGTCGTCCATCAACCCGATGCATTAATAATTCATTTTCCGTCGCGCGGTGCCGTTCTGGAGTGCCTGTCGAAACTGCCGCGCTCATCCATCCGTGACATCAAAGCGGTGCCACAGATCTTCTGGTCTGCACAGGGTCCGGACCTTGTTCGTCCTAATCTTGATGGACCTTCATTACCAGATCGAAACTCTTCCTCCTGATGTATTCCAGACAAAACGCCCGAAGGCCAAACAGCAGCCAAGATTGTGAGACAGCATTTTTCAAGCCTCTGAGGCCTCCCAGCTGAGTCATCATCGAACCGGGGAATTAAGGGCATGATTCAATCAATTAGCCCCGGGCTCGGCTCGGCACCGCGGGCCAGGCTGCTTATTCACAACACCGCTAAATAGTCGAGCACAAAAACAAAAGCCTTAAGGCAGGAACCCGCCCGTTCCTCAAAAGGTCTGACGCTGGGCCCAACATCGAATCAATCCCACACATCACAGCACCCCAAAACACGTCCAGCGTACACAAGCACTTCTATAATAGCCTGGAACGTGGCACGGAGAGGGCGCATGACACCCCGGCGCCACATTATCAGGCTCACGACATGCTGACACTCGATAAAAACTGGTCTGCACGTGCTGCTTCTCCACCCAAACCCACCCAAATCCATCCCACATTTCCTTCAGTTCAATTTACATTTATATTATTTAGCAGACGCCCTTATCCAGAGCCACTTACAACTTATACAATCTTACAATCCAAGCAATTGTGGGTTAAGGGCCTTGCCCAAGGGCCCAACTGTGGCAGTTTGGCAGAGGTGGGATTTGAACCCTGGACCTTCTGGTCCAGAGTCCAGTACCCTAACCGCTAGGCTACCACAGTCCAAGTACAAAGATATTGGTCAATTCAAATTTACAACAGAGCATTGTCTCAAATCAGCTTCACAATCTTATCTGATCTTAAAAGGCCAAACCCAAATTGAGCAAGCTTAGAGCGACAGTGGCAAGGAAAATCCCTGATCGTAGAAGGAAGAAACCTTGGGAGGAACCAAGACTCAAAAAGGGGCCCGACCTCCATGGGTGGCCTAGATGTTCATTAAATAATTATCTTATCTTGTGTTATGCTTGTGTTTCAAAAACCGGACGTGAGAGGATCACTAAACTTCTGCACACACTCTAAGCATGACGTGATCACGGGACCTGTCCCCCTGTCTGTTTGCACAATGCACCGGACACGCCCATAAACACACAGTCACGTGACCGAGCGTCAACAACAGGCTCGCGCTGATGACCTGTACAAGCTACAAGCTGAACCTGTCAGGAACATCCCGGTTCCTCCTGAGAACCACGGAGAACGTCGAAAGCTCAGAGGAACATCAAATCTACCGACCACGAGGGAATAACGTCCTCACACACGACAAACCACGGGGATAAAGAAAGCCAATCAGAGCACAGTACTAATAACAGCTCCGTTAGAGAGTCTTGGTTCCTCCCCAAGTTTCTTCTGTCTTAATTAAAGGAGATTTTCCTTGCCACTGTCGCCCTAGGTTTGCTCAATTTGGGATTGGTCTTTTAAGATCATATAAGATTATAAAGCTGCTTTGAGACAATGCTCCGTTATAAAAAGCTCTATAGAAATAAATTTGACTTTGAGTATAACTACAAAGTCGTACTTGATATTAATGTAATCTGTTGTGTTCATTTTTGACAAATTGGACCTATATATTTCTTTTTGACAATAAAACAGGCTTTTTTTACACCGTTATCTGTATTTACCATATTACAGATTCCTTCATTTACATTTTAGCAAGAATAGCTTCATCTGCATCATTCGGTCTGAAGAAGCATAATCAATAATGTCTTTTTAAAGGGTAAGGTAGCATCCCAGAAACCCTTTTTTTTAGGGTAACAGCGTGAGAAGGAAAAGATGTGCTGAAGTTCACAAAGATTGGAATAAAGCTCAGTGGAAAAGGGTATAATGGAGAGACAGATATAAATTTGAAATTAGTGGGTTCAATCGTTGTCAATATGTAATATACTGCTCACAAAAATAGCCCATAATAAATATAATATAAATATTATGGTCATTGTACCCTATTATGGCGTACTAAAAACAACTCCAATGGTGGCCCAAGACTTTTGCACAGTACTGTAAAATGTAAAAGGTTATATATGTATATGTGACAGTCCATATTTATGATCTATTCTCTGGCCCACAGGCTACTATGATTGGCCGTGGTTTAGGTTGAGACGGATCTGAAATGCCCCTTTGTTCGCGCCTAGTTTCCTGCTGCCCTCATGTTTCCCAAACTAAGCCTCCACGACTGCTCGACAGACCACGAGGAGCCAACGAGAACACGGCTTCCTGTTGTCTGAATGATTTGTGGTCAGTCAGTGAGAGTCGCATTGGGCTGTACAGCGTGACAAACTAAAACGCAAAGCTTTTCAATATCGCACCTTCGGCCCTGGCACTCACTGCCTGGTACAGTCTGAAGTCTTTCTTCTGAACGTGTGAGAAACTTCCGCATTGACTGGCAGAAAGTAAGAAATGATGCTTGACTACGTGAGTGGAAATTTCGTTTAACCTTTCCTGGGCAGCAAACTCTGAGAAGAGATTGCCCAACAACGAAGGGTGTGGACCGGGTGCCTTCAGCGCAACACATGGTGAGCAACATCCTGTTCGAGATTTTTGCTGAAATGAAAGGTTCTTCAATGGAACTCTACAAGTGTATCACCTCAAGGTGGCGAATGCGCTTTTAAGAGCAAGCATGGGTTTCTAAACTGGGGCACAGGTCATGGGAGACACTGCCACTGATTAATTGCCAGATTGATGAATTTGTCCCTTATCATAACGACTATTCTAAGAACTTGACAAGACTGCTACTTTCCTAATTGTGTCCGGTTTTTGAACACCTTCAATTTAATTAGTAAAGTGGAACTCGTCAGGGGCTTGGAAAAGGCCGTGGTAGATGTTCAGGAAATCATTTATTTAAATGTTTCTGTATTGCCCATGCATGGAAAAAAAGATTTGACTACAAGCTTGAATGTACTGCAGATTTCGCAGGCATGTGAGATTTGGGATAACATTAAACATTGAAATTTACAGCAGGACCAGAAGTTTGCTGTCTCTTGGCTGAAGACCACGAAGCCAAGGCCCTTTAGCACATGTTCTCAAACACAACAATAAAACACTGCCTGCCTTGTCTGAGCTTATTACAGGCTCAGGAACTGACCGTTATTTACCTATAACTCATTCTGGTCGGGCCATGATCTGGGTAGGTGGGGAAGAGGAAAGCATTGGTAATTGTGTAACAGCTTAGCCCTAGCAACACTGGTGCCAAGCTGTCAGTCAACAACACAGTGGTAACAGAACCTCTCCCCTTGCACTGAGCTCACACATGGTTTTGGGCTGACACAAATCCACAGACTGTCAAAAGACACCGACAGATGCCAGTGCACAGAATTCAGAAACTACACAACCAGACACAAAGCTTGTCTTTAAACGGCCAGAGTTGAGGACAAAACAAAGTTTTTCCAAGTGTGTCACATAGATCCCCAAACAAAATATGGGGAATAGATGGAAACAGCCCAGCCTGGGATGAAATACTGGTAGGGCCAATAGGAGACAAGCTAGGCTTAAAAGCCATCAATCTTCATGTGCTTAGTTTACAAGTTTTGGATGAGTCAGGGATGTTGGTCAACTTTCTCCATGCTGCAGCATTTTTTTAGCCTTTTAGTGAGTCCAAGAATAATCTTGTTGTATTGTACAGTAAAGTCAAGATTACAGACTCATCCTGCTTTCCAAGAGAAAAGATCTCTCTTATTTACAGTTCCCTGACCCCAGCAAGGAGCTCTACTGTCATTATGGCAGGAAAACGGATTCCAACGGCCCACTGAGGAATCTCAGCAGCCACGTCAGGCCACTTCCCATCGCCCTGAACTTCCTTTCCAACAGGGATTATCATCTGTCTGCACACAGGTACGCCACAGTTGGAACATACCACTCTTGGTGGAGTCCACGTAGTTCACGATATGCTCAGTTTAAAAGATTTCATCAAATTGCTCCGTAATTAGGACAATGAATCCTTATAAACAGTGCCAACGAGTCGAGTCTGTAAAGTTAGGGAAGGCTAGTACTATATTCTCCCATTTCCAAAAACATGGTGACACTACCTAACCTGGAACTGTTCTTGGTTGGTAAATGGGTTTAAAGCTTTATTAGGATCCAGTACTTTGTTTGTTCTGGTTGTTCGGATGGCATTTGTGTTTATTTAAGTCCATTACTTAGGACACTGTGTGTTTATGTAATTGTTCAGTTCTTTAAGTGGGCTAAAAGCAGTTTTCTGAAAGAACACAAGCTCTAAAATATGATCCAGCCCTTGGGAGCATGACAATGGAAGAGTCAGATATACAACCTCAGGATTACAACATGTCCTGAGCAGAGACAGTGTTCTAAAATAAAACCTGGGTTAATTTGAACACTGATTTTAATTGCTGTACATGACGCACAAGAACAAACCAGTAATGCGCAAGTGGTGACAGATTACACATTTAAGCGCTTCAAAAAGGGACTGGTGAGGGGAAATCTAATGTTATCTCAGAGTGAGCTGAGGTGTCTCAGTCATTGAAACTGGTGGCTGAAGGGCACATACCAGCCCCCTCCTTACACTCTTCGGAGTGTTCATTTAAAAAAAAGTTTGACTTATCTTCCTTTTCAAAGTCTCAACGAGAACAGTGCACATGATGCAGTTATGGACACTGCCCATCTTCCTCTCAACCTCTCTTTCACCTCTGACTCCGGGAGTGGAAAGAGATGCACTAAAAACAGGAAAGCTGACTGTTCAGCCAAAAAGCGACCAGTAAGACTTTTATTTCCCCAGTTATCGTGGACAGCTACAGCTTTCCAAACGGCAACCCGTCAAAAACTTTTCATTGTCATGGGGATGATTCTCATGGTTCTAGTGAACCAAAGGGACCCGGTGCTTAAAATAAAAAAAAATAAAAAAAAAATTTTAAAAAACAACACTCGGCCCATAATCTCATCCTAAGAGTGGGAGAGCAATTCTCAGAGGTAGCTTACAAAACAGAAAGTCTGAGTTGTACTGGCAAACAATTCGTTTTATGAGGGAAAGTTCCTTCCTGTAGACTACAAAGACAATGTTTGAGTATGTAAAGTGCTGAAAGAGACAGACCACAGCAGCAGAAGTCAACCCTCTGAATTGCCCAGCCATGCTCCACAGCTGGTTTGGCCCTAATGAGATATTGGTCTTGAACATCAATTCATCTGGCTCATCACGGGGAGGGACAATGAGGGCCGAGTAGCTGTCGGAGAGGGACAAGCTGGCCTTGTTTACCGAGCTTAAACGGGCATGCAGGGCTGAAACAGGACACCGTTCCTTCCCTGGGGCCGGCCCACGCTTTCCCACCACATTTCTAACTCCCCGTTTCCTGGAACTGCAGTGCTCTATGAATCTGTACAGTTGAGGAGCAGAGGGATACTTTTCCTGTGTACAGTCCCGCTTGTGTGCATGTGCGCACTCGTGTATAGGGCTCGCTGGCGGATCTGATTGATTAAATAAAGAGATCGCATGGTGCTCCGATCTGGGAGGGCGGTGTGTGCCTCAGCCAGGCCTCTGACAGGGCATCTGTCTTCATTAAATGGCGGCCCAGTGTGGCTGACAGCCACTGAAACGTTGGTGTCTTCAGGATTAATGAAGACGGATGACTCTCCCCAGAGGCCGGCACCAAGGAACAAAAAACCAGAAGGTTGGACAAATAAAAAGCCTAAAACGCAGTAAACGGCTGCCGTTTGAAAAGCCGGGGAAGAAGCCACGTTCGACTTTTAGCTGCAGCTGCAAATGCGTTCCTGGCCTTTTTCTGCGTATGCACGGGGACATGTGCCGGTTCCTTCACGCACAAATCACGATTCCTTCTTTATAGCACGACACACACATGCAGTACACAGGCCAACCCCCCTCTCCTTGCTAGCTTAGGAAAATAGTCCCTAGGTTTTTCTGTTCTAGGATAAGGCCACCGTGGGAGCAAGAACACTGTCAAAAGTCTCAAAAGAAGGCAAGGAGGGAGGGCCAAAAAAGAAAGATGAGGACAGAAGGGAAAAAAATGAAGAGAAATCGAGGGACAAGCCAGGCCGCCTGGTCCTCTCTCTCACAGTTCCTCTCACTGGTCATTCGACTTAATTCACTTATCCCATTACTCTTTATCATCCTAATTTATTTATTTCCTCAAATATACACCAGATGTTTGCTACTCCCCAAACAACTGCGATTCCCCCAACACCCATTCGGAGGGACCTGATTTAAATCTGTTTGCTCTCCTTGTTGTGCGTCCTGGTTGATGCCGGGATACCAGGCCTGTCTTCAATCAATGGGGACATGAAGAAGATCGAGATTATAGCAGTGTCGGATTGCGCCCAGGCCACCGCTGACTCTGCCCCTCTCGCAGACTTTCCCTTGTTCATAATTTGGCCCCCTGCTCCTGACTGTTTAACTTTTCAACAACTGACAAGGTCAGGAATTGGGTTACCTGCATTTGTGCTGAAACCAGACACGATGTTTGACGTTCACACACAAATAATCACATACGCACACACACACACACACACACACATTCACGTAAATAAACAGCGGGATGTATGTCTTGTCGAATAAGGGCTCGTAACATGGAGCCAAAGCACGGTTTTATGAACTTGTGGAGGTTTAAATGAAGCAACTGGGTGCAAAACCAAGAGGAATCAGAACACCACTTACACTGAATGGCAGTGGTCCCTGTCCAGGCGAAGTGGTCCAGCCCTGCAAAGAAGGGGCTTGCCTTCCTCAGCATACATGCACCACGGTTAGTGACATCGTAGAGTTGCCGGGGTCCCATCCCCAGAGGCTCCATGCAGTCGAACATGCTGCCTGTCTCTTAAGCTAGACTCAAACTGAACCGTTTCCTACCTCAAGGCACCCGTGCCAACAAACAGCTCAAACGGCAACTCCTCTGAAATTCCTCTGCTAGGGATCAGCGCCTGCAGTTGTGTTCCTGCTTTATTTTCTCAGCGCAGCCTGCATCACTTTGTCTGGGGTGGAATGTGGTGCTAGTTCCGGGCTGTCTGGTACTCTTTCGCTCGCTCACTCACTCTCCCTCTCTCTCTGTCTCTCGGTTTTCCGGATGCCCTTAGGTAAGCTGCTCTTAGCCTTCTGTAACTGATCTAAATACGAGCTCCACATTGCACTCACTGAGTCCCAGGCAAAGAGGAGCGAACCAAGTGCTTCAGTCCAGCACCCAGCGAGGGGGGTGAAGAAAGCTGAGCTAGAGAGAGCGGGTGAGCGAACGAATGAGAGAGAGAGAGAGAGAGAGAAGGGGACAGTGGGAGGGAAGGAGAGGGGAGGAGGCCGGCAGGGAGGAGGAGCCTGTGTGTTTTTGTGCGTTCTTGCCAGCCCTGATCTGGTTAGAGAACAAACTTTTATGCGAATCCTTCTGGCCCCTTTTTGGTCTCTTCAACGATTCATATTTCAGTAGGAACAACGCTCGGGCAAGGAATATCCACTCTGCTCTTTTCAGAACGGCGGTGACTCGGCACCTCCCCCATATCCCTGTTGAAAATATGAGACCCACACACACACGCACCTCCTTCCCCGGTCAACTCCGTCTCTAATCATAACCATATTAAAGTCCAGAGTGAGTGAGAGAGTGTGAGCGAGTGTGTGTGAGAGACAGAGAGAGAGAGTGCATTGTGCATGCAGCAGATGCCAGGGCAAAAAAAAAAGCCTCTTCTTTTGTCTCCATAAGACAGAGGGAATGACTGATGACCACGGCGGGTCCTTCATTAAATATGTGCTGTAGATTCAAAACAGCCTTGTGCTGCTTTCATCAGACTCCTCGTAAGTATGAAGGATGTGTACACAGCGAGCGTTTTCCAGGAAGACGAGCGTTTGCCTCAGAATTCATCGGAGGTTACCTGAACCCACGTTAACCCTCCCAAACACGGGGTTCACCTGAGACCTTGGATCTTTTACCTTTCCTGCCCCGGCGTCTCTTCTTGAACACCCCTCAATCAACCCCCCCCCTTCAAATAACTCTGGCCCACATTAGCCACCAGACGTGCGTTAAGTGTGTGCGGGAGTACGTTATGAAATAAATAGCTCTGCCAGTGTCCGCGCCAACGGCTGTCAGTGAAGGAACAGCTGAGGGATGGCCAGGCCCACAGCAGGGTACAAATCAAGCAAACAGCTGAACTCAATGCCACGAGCGGCAGAGGTGACTGAGCTGACTCGCCCGTCGTGTTCCTCTCACCCCAAAACCCTCAAAGTGGTACATTCCAGACTGCCTCTGAAAAAGGCACCATTTCCTGTCAATCTCTGCTGCTGGTTAGGTTCTTTGCAAACACAAACACAGAGAGAGAGACAGCCACTTTTTGCGCTCCCCCTCTGAAAAACATCAACTTTGTGAGGTTTTTTTTTTTTAATCCTTCCAACAAGGACAAAGCAAGTATTTCTTTTGCCCGTGTCTGGGCCTGCACTGAGACTGGTGCTCATTAGGCTGTTTATTGATTCTCTGGCTCTTGACTTTGTTATGGTTCTCATCTATTTTCTTTACACAAGCAGAGACAGAAAGAGCGAGGCAAGGGGGGAGAGAGGAAAAGTGGGGGAGAAGGAGAGCTGGGTAATTGCCCTTTTGTTTGAGCTGCTACTAAACATCAGTTGTGTTGCTCCACTCCTTCATGTAATTGTCATGTCATAAAGGAAGAGGGCAGTAAAGTAACAGATCAAAAAGTAGGATGGTAGAGGAGCCCGGCTGTTACCCCAATAAATTCAAACCTTCAGCCTTTTCAAGTTAGACTACATGGGCAGCCGTTCAAGAGTTCAAGAGTGTGCAACGTTTATGAGCGCTTAATAATCCGATAATCCGATAGCTGCGGAAAATCCAATTTCGTCAGTGATCTGATCAAGTTTACATGCACTCGGGTAATCAGATAATGGGAAACCTCAAGGTTGTTATGACGATTTTGATTCCGGTTAATTGGACCACCGGTTAATGGGACCAGCCGCTTATTCAGACCAAATCCTAAAGTACCAAATCGAATTATATAATATACGTGTAGTTTTATTAGCTTATTTGGACCAAAATTCCGCTTAATCAGACCAAAGAACGTGTACAGTATGTAATATCCGTGAAGAAACTCTTCG
>JAVSBV010000037.1:1092416-1103197 GCA_033117975.1 Parotocinclus spilosoma | reverse complement strand
TTTGATAAAAGCATAAATTCTCCCGGGGATCCCAAAAATCCTCCCATATCTCGCTGATCCGCTTTTGCAGTGGCTAAATGGCGACTTGTGGCTTCTTTTTTTGTAGTAAATGGAAATGTTAGGCAAGAACCTGTAGGATATTACATACTGTACACGTTCTTTGGTCCAATTAAGCGAAATTTTGGTCCAAATAAGCGAATAACATTACAAGTATTTAATAGGATTTGTATGGTACTTTAGGATTTGGTCCAAATAAGTGGCTGGTCCCATTAACTGGTGGTCCTATTAACCGGAATCGACTGTATATGGTTATTCTACCATTGCTAAATCAGTGGTCCATCGAATGGAGGCCTAATACTTTTGCACAGCACTGTTTGTCCCCCATTTGCTCCGAAAATCAGCCTTCGCTCTCTGGAAAAGGTTTTCTATTAGAGTTTAAAGCTATACAACTATGAGGCTGTTGATATTCCAGTTCATTTTGAGATTATAAACGATGAGGGAGGTGTGAAGGTTTGTTCCTTACGCCTTAGGGCTTTGGGTCTGGATTTGAGACAATGTTATAAAAAAAGTACTCCATTTTTAGATTAAGAAATCTTTATGATTTCATACCTGCATGCTTTACATTCTGAACATTTTTACAGTGATTGTGGCTGAATTGGCTGAATAAACAGAAATAATACCTAACCGGAAGGGGTGTCTGCATACTTTTGGCCATATAGTCCAACCGAGGCTGGGGGCCGAGGCTTCTATGGACCCTGTGAGTTTTGTGTGTGTGTGTGTGTGTGTGTGTGTGCGTGCGCGTGTGTGTGTTGGGGGCGCTCAAGGTTGGCCTGTTTATCAGTGTGCAATTATGATGCCTGCAAACTGTTTGCTCAGCATGAGTCGGCCATAGACTTCATCTCATGGTGGAGTGAACATTAACAAGTCTCTGCTCTGATTTTGCAATCGGCGCCGCCTTCAGCCGCAAGCGCGGCGTGACGGGACCGGGACGTATCACACCGCAGCAACTACACACAGAAGAGCACACAGAACGTGGAGTATTCACCTTCTTTCTTCATCCCGGCCCGAAAGCACTTCTTTAGCCTGCAGTATCTGCACTGGTTCCTCTTGTCTTTGTCCACGATGCACTGTCTGTTAAACCTGCACCACAAACACAAACAGCACAGCTCTCATTCACGCCCGTCGCCTCTCAACGCGTCCCGTCCGGCTCAATTTCTCACGACGGACAGAGGAGCGAACCTGCAGGAGTACATGTGGTTTTTGCGAACGCTGCGTCTGAAGAAGCCTTTGCAGCCGTCGCAGCTGGAGGCGCCGTAGTGCTTGCCTGTCGCCCGGTCGCCACAGATGGCGCACAGGCTGCTCGTGCCCAGGTGGTTGGCCGCGTTCATGTTGGCACCCTCAGCAGGCGAGGAGTCTGAAACGCGAAAATGCAAAGGCGGCCTGGGTTTTAGGTGAGACAGCGTGAAAGACAGATGTGATTTTTTTATTTAGACGTACGGAACCTTTTTTTAAATGTAGGACTGTGGTAGCCTAGTGGTTAAGGCTCTGGACCGGAAGGTCCAGGGTTCAAATCCCACCTGACGCAGTTGGGTCCTTGAGCAAGGCCTTTAACCCACAATTTCTTGGATTATAAGACCGTATCAGTTGTATTTCGCTCTGGATTAGGGCGTCTGGTAAATGCTGGAAATGTAAAAAATGTACTTTTTGCGCCCTGAAATCGTTCAAGTCTCTTTTTAAAAGGTGGACGTTCTGTTCTGAAGAATCAGCCTTCGCTGATTTAGGAGGCGGAAATGGGCCAGAGGTCATGGCAAAGCATTAAACTGATCCGAAAAGATGTAAATTATTCTCTTGAAACGGGCTGGTTGAGCATGTTTGCTCTGCAATCCAATGCGGACCGAACCTAAAAAATGTACCTTCAAAAAAACTTCAGATAGAAAAGGGAACGGGAAGAAACCTCACGTTTATGGAAAACCTGAAGCTCCTGTTTCATGAGTTTGAAAATAGCTGGGAGATCTTTAGCTATAAACCATGACCAAAGTGGTAAAATCATTAATGACTACGGCAAGTCTGATTAATCATTAAAAAGGTGTGAGTTTTTTTGGGTCTGATCCCAAAAAGGAAGCTCGAGTGATTGCATTAAAACCATCCAGGACAGGCAAACGGTTGAAGTTGATCAAAGGGAAACAGGGGGTTGATCGATGGGTCTTTTACTCGATTGCTCTGGAACTGAATGGGGCCGACGCGACTGGACTGAAAAATCGAATTTTTAAAACGAAACAAAAAAAAAAAAAAGGTTTCGAAAAGCTACAAGGAAGCAGGCGTTCAGAATTGGAGACGTAGAAATGAATCGGTAGGTTTAACGCTAAACGTAGTGCGCTCTGACACGTCACGCTGACGAATCTGATTTCCCATGAAACCCAACCATGGGAGAGTAAACCTCGGAATGGCTCAATGACAGCTTCTGTATCCGTTGATCTTGCTTGTCAATCGTCCCTGGTAACACGACTCTGAACGGACATATCATCCTCAACCGACCGGCAGGTATCTCAGGTAAAAAAAAAAAAGATCTCTACCGAATCACCCCGGGATTCGTGGCCGTGCAACTCTCGGAATGAAACACGACCCTATCTAGAATCACTAGAACACAAGATGGAGCATGCAATGGCGATTCGGCCCCCGAAGCTTGCCACAGTCAGGGTGTTACCTGTCCTAGCAGCACCGAGATGCCCTCGTCGGAACTGGGCAAGTCTGTAAAGCTCGTTAAACCTCATCACGCCAAACATTCACTAGCCAATATAAAAGTCATTGGTCTCAAAGTTCACGTAGGAGGACTCACCCGCGCTCATGGCGAGCACTTGCATGTTCTCGAACTCCAGGGTGGTGTAGGCCGGGTCCAGGGCCTCGCTATAGTCTGCCATCTCCATGTCTGCTAGAGCTTTGGACAAACGCATTCTCAGCTACCTGACACAGGGGGCACAGACTTGTCCTCTTCTGTGGAGCTCAGACCCCCCTTCTGTTAGACCAAGCCCTGCCCCTTTTGAGAGGTAGACACCTCGGAGTGACATGGGCCATCTCCTCTAGAGCAAAGATGAGGCTGACTTTGATTGACAGGCCAAGCCTCGCCCACCAGGCCACGGCCAGTTCAGGAGAGGGGTGGCCCTTTGGTTAATGATTACTGGCCTTTTTTAGTGCTAAATCAGAATTGTTGTTTAGATATGGATAAACATGGTCTCTCTCTCTCTCTCTCTCTCTCTCTCTCTCTCTTTGGATATCTGAAAAAAGGTTAAAAGGATTGCAGCAAGTACATCCTGTCCCTTCCATGTTACCCTGCTTATATCCGATGCCTCTTGTACTGGTCCTAGCCAGTTTTAAAATCTATATCCCCATGCCTCAACCTCTTTATTCAAACAGTCCCGTCCTGATTAAGCACAAAGCACAAAACTCCACGTTTTCAACCTGAATTCTTGCACTTCTTCTCGTCTTCCATTACCTTATAATGGTCCTTGCCGAATCAGGTTGCCAGTGCTGCTCTAATGACACGTTTCAGGAGTCTCTATTAATTCCTGCACAGATTGTGACCTCACTGAACTCATGGACACGTGATTCACCACTTCTGGCCCAATTTTTTAAGAGTATCATTAACATAGAGTTAACGTAATCATTGTTCGTGTCTTATTTGTCCGGCTTGTGGAGCCACTAATCAAATATCTAATCATTAGCATTGTTTGTGTTCTTCCAACAGGTATATGTTGTGCCTCTAAGCCGTCTTGGCTATTTAATTACTAGAAATAGTGGTGCAAATGACAAGTCCACTGGTTTAAATGGACTACTTGGTACAATGTACAATCTAACTAATACTTCGGCCACTGGTTTACATTTATGTTTGTCGTCTTAGTGGTGTAAAGACTGGCCCATTTACTACTCGTGTTCCAAGATGTGTTTTTAGTGGCCCAAATGACTCACCCACTGTTCTCATTAATCCTAACACACTCGAGAACTGATTTAAACATGATATTAATGGTTTGTGGTCATGGTGATCTAAATATTGGTCTTGGAAGTTACTGATTAAACCGCTGGTTTAACAACTGTATTACATGACCTCAATGGTTTTAATCTCTTCCTTGGTTAGATTACATGTCTAAATATTTTTGGAGGTCCAGTCAAACTACTGATACTGATCGTATTTGTGGTCTTAGTGCTCTGAATAAAGGTCCAGGTAGTCTTAACGATTTGACTTTATGGTATTTGTGGATGTTTGTGTCGTGTAATTAGTTGACTAAGCTCCAACTGATCGTCTAACTACTGGTTTAACTACTGCTCTAACTGGTGGCTGGAGCCTTTGTCTGGCCCAGTCTCAGTGGATTATATGATGAACTGGTACTGGCCTTAATGGTGCTGCTTGTTCTTTTTGTACGTTGTATTACTGGTCCAAATAGTCTGGAAGACCAGTTAATGGTTTACCAAACTACTGGTTTATGTACTAATACTGAGGGTTTGTTTTGGTTTAGTGGTCATAGTGAATTGACTACTGGTTCCAAGTGGTCTAATTACTGGTGAACTAGTGGTTTAAGGGATCTTTAGTGGTGCATTTATGTAATTAGGTGAATGAGGTCTGCTCTAAGGACTAAGCACTGGTCTAGGTCTTTGCCTATGTACTGATTTAACTGGTGCAAATTGCCGCACTGGTGCACTGACTTCTCGGTGTGATCTTACTGGTTTAGCTGCTGGTACAACTAGTGGTTTGTCCAATGTTTAAAGTTTTCCTTGTCGTTTAACTACAGCTGTAAGTGGTAGCTTGTCGACATGGCGTTTTCAATGACTGGGGAACTTGTCTAGGAATCATAAAAAAGCAGTTCAGCTCCCATTTTCTCGACAGTAGCCGGACCGTCATATGACAGAGAGAAAGTACTAAGGAAGATGTGTTCACTTCACCACCTTGTAACATTACAGAACTTTATAATAGCCCGAGTCTTTAGCTGTTATTATATGTAACCATTTACCTAAACAAGCATGGCAAGCGCGCAGGTATAAGGGCCAAGGCAAACACAGCAGAGAATATGTTTGATCAAGGGAAAGTGACGGTACAAAGCGATGGGTCAACGTTCCCCAGATCAGAGAGTCACGCGGGCAGTAAAAGGACTCTCATGAATCTCCACCCCCACGCACACAAACGCGAAGTAAAGACCTTCCTGATACGGTGACCAAGGAAACGACGAATAGCACGATTATCGCCAGTGGAAGCTAAGCTAGAAAAATTTTATAGGTTATGCATTTTTGATTACTTTGCAAAACGATAGCGGAACATCCCGGTTTCTATGGCCCTCCAGATCCCCAGATAGGATTCTAACGACGTTCGAAATCATTGCTCGGAAAAGCCTGGAAAACACCTAAACTTTCGGGCAATTCACACGTGAACAGGGGACACGTTCCGTGGTGTGTCTCCACCCTATTCCGGGTCCATACCAAGCTTCTAACGAGGCAGAATTTCTTTCTGTTTCTACTCCAGTTCTTCGTAGTGACTCAAGAGAATTTTCCTCTACCGCATCAACAATTAACTAAAAAAAATCAGTGAGTCACGCTGTGCAAATCTTATCTGCGTTACCATACACTGTTTATCTTCCAATCTCTTCCCTATGGCCCTGAAGAGCTCTATAAAACCTAATCCACAAGGATACGGTGCTCTCCTTCACATGCAAAGTCGAGGATCATTAGAAAGCCAGCGGATCACGAGCTGGGTTTGTGACGTGTGTGAAGCTGAAGCTAAACCGCACCAACCTAAGGAAGACTTTCAGAACTTCGTGCAAACGTTACACAGACGTTCCTTGCTTGCAAAAGTCCACCTGGAATTTCCTCTAGGACAATTTTGCAAAGTTAGAAGCAAGGGTCCCTATAGGATACACGGTCGGGGATCCATCACGATCCTAAACAATTAGTTAGCATCTAGGCCACCATGGAGGACGGGCCCCCTGTTGAGTCTTGGTCCTCCCAAGGTTTCTTCCTACAATTTTAGGGAGTTTTTCCTTTCCACTGTCGCCCTAGGCTTGCTCAACTTGGGATTGGCCTTTTAGGAAAGTGTAATATTGTGAAGCTGCTTTGAGACAATACTCTATTGTAAAAGGCGCTAGATAAATAAAATTGAATTGAATTAAATTGAATTAAAGCGCCGTAAAAACACAACTAAAAACACAACTGATTAGGAAAAAATGGTTTAAAGGTTTTCAATCACCTGAGGCAGAGTCTGAACCTGAGATGTTGAAGGATGTTTGTCCAAGAAATCCCAGAAAGGTTTAAAAGTCTTCCTGACCATTCTTTAAAAATAAACATTAAATCTCCTTTGACTTAGAGAGAAAATAAACCACAGTTGATGAGCAGGCCTAAACCAACTCCTTCACTGGTTTTACTAACAATCTACTGTATGTACTGGTGAATATTTGGTTTCTTAAAGTGGTCTTTACTGGTTCTGATTAGCTTAACTACAGTTTTAAGTAGCCATTGTGGACTTGATCTAAGTAATCTTAGTATTTTTCTTAATGGTTAACAGCCTAACATCTGGTTTAACTCTTGTTTTCAGTAGCAGTTGTGGACGTCTTTCAGAAATCTTTCAGTCAGATTTATTTTTAGAGCACTTTTTTATTTTATTTTCTTCTAATATCGAGGGCCCGTCCCCAACGGACCAAGCCTGGGACAACCGTGGCAAGGAAAAACTCCCTAAACGTTACGAGAAAGACAACTTGGGAGGACCAAGACTCCAAAATGGGCCCGACCTGCTTGGGTGGCTTGGATGATCTAATTAACATGTTTATAGTAGTAGTTTAAATAAAAGTAAATAGAAGTTAAATGCATTTTAAGAGAACGTGTTTGATATAATGATTAATAATAGTAGTAAAAATAGATTTTAAAAAATGTAGTATCTTACTGGTTTAATTACCAGTATAAGAAGGCTTACTGGTCTAAATACTGGCCTGAGTGGTTTTATTTCTTGTAAACTACTCTAAAGTGGTATTGGTATTAATAGTGTTGAACCCAGTCTTATAATTATTGAACTAATTAACTTCTGCTTATTAATCTTTGTGGTATAACAATTGAACAATTTGTTGAATTACTATTTTGAGTGATTTGTGCAGTTTGATTGGTTTAAGCTTTTAAGGTTTTAATTTCCCTACTGTTTTAAGTGGCCTACAGGAACTGTTTAAGTGGTCCCGTGGTCCTTGTGTTTCTCCTGCTAATGTAACCACTGGTCGACGTGCTCTCTGGAGTCATTTCGCTGTGCACGAACCACTGGTTTGTGTCGTCGCATTGATGTCGACAGTTCTAACTACCGGTCCAAGAAGAACTATTGGTCTAAATTTAAATATAAGGGTTCACATACTTTCCCAGCCTGGCCTGTGAATGATTAATCAATACGTTCAGAGCATGACACGCGTACGTTTGTGTTATTAAGGTAGAAGGTGTTGGTTTTACTCGGACCTGGATCAAGATCAGGCACTTCTCATTAATACAAACATGTGTCCACTTCTGGGGGAGCAATGCCCCGTGAGTAAGGGGCGACTCATTCATGGACGAGTTCTCAGGTAAAACCTTGAGGAGCGGGAGGAACTGACTGAGTAATCACCCCAGTCTTTAGTGATCACATAAGTCCTAGATCTGATCATAGCTTCAGATCTGTGACTGTTAGAAGCTTCTGAAGAGCCTTAATGATCAAGTCCAGATGTGACCGAGCATCCAGGAGAACGTTACCTGATCAAAGGCGCCTCGTCTATTCAGTCCACCACGGGGCAAAACGGCGTCTTTGTTAACTATTCACCACCACATTTAGTCTCTCATTAAATTAAAATGCAGATGTACTTTGAGACCGATCGTCAAAAGTCACAGAGGATCCGCCGTCCTTCCTTCCTTCCTTCCTTTCCTTTCCTTTCTTAATAGTCTCTCCTGAGTGCGATACGAGCCTGCCATGTCATGTCCGTGTCCTGTAATCAGTCACCCATGCCGCCTGGGGCTAAAAGTCAAAGGACTGCTCCGAACTGATGTAACTCCGCTGCCTATTTCCCCCTTTGAAACTTCAAACTCCAGTTTGTGAACAAAGTCCTGTCTATCTTCACAATAGGGATCTCCGACCACTGACCAAACTCCATTTGTAACCACTGCCTATTTCTACCTTCTCTTCAATGAGTCCTTTTCACTTCCACCCAACGCGACACGGCAGTAATTACACCAGCCGGGGCCGGCTCCCTGGCCTACACGGAATAACCACCTATCGGAATATTGGAACCAGGAACGCTTTGGGAATATATTGCCTGTCTGGATTTGACCAGAGAAGAAGGCTGAGGAAAGGTTTTTTTTTATGATGTCTGGCCACCTTGATAAGTAGGAGGACAGTCACGGTGGTGAAATGAAAGCTCCAGGACGTCTGAGGCCAGTAAAAAAAAACGCCTGCGCGGACTCACTGGGGTAGATGGCACAGGTACGTAAGCCTAGTGACATGGTGAAGGACCTTGTCAACAGATTGCTATCTGCAAACCACACAACTTATGCAAGCCCCCTTCGAGCTGGATGTCGGGGTAGGGGGGAAAAAAAAAACGCAAACTGAACTGATTGTGAGGCTTAAGCTTTGTAGTTCTTACAAAAATAGAGCATTAATAAGATCTTTGTGTACGCCATGAGGGCTGATAAGCACGGTCCAGCCCCTCCTTTGCTCCGATTAATACCAGATTAGCGTCTCTTAAAGCGGTCCCGCTACAGAGTGCAGGGAAATCAATCACCGTTAAGAAAAGGACAGCAGAATCAGCAAGAGTCAGGTCAGGATAGGTGGAGCAGATAAAAAAACACGTCTAATCTCATCTGCTCGGTGTCAAGCTTTGATCAGGAATATCAACAAAGTCCTGATTCCTGCGCGAGCGAGCGAGGAAGAATGCAAAACGGCAGACTTTCCATGAAGTTTACGGACCATATAGGTCTAAAAGTACAGCACGATATTAAAAAAAAAAAATAATAAAGAAAAAATTATTTTCAGTTCTTAAGTCTTTTTTAAAACCTCACGTGGCTCTGAGATAAGTTTTGGCGTTTGGCTTGCGCTCTAAGGGTTGCGTGGCACAGTTTGTAGGGCCCTGGATGGCATGTGTGCCCACTGAATTCGGGGCTAAGGCTCCAGACCCGACTACAACTCTTACCCTGATAAGCAAGGAAGCAGTTACAATAAAATTTCTATTTAAAAAAAAAAATCCTTCCTATGATTTTATACTTGATTTTGTAGTCATTTTGTCCCCCTGTCATACTGGGGCATGCGGCGAAGGGGACTTTTAGTTTGGTGTGTTGAAATGAAGCTAAATTGTTGCATCATTAGATCCAAAAGGGGCATTAAAACAAAAAAATGTGCTTTAGTAATACAATATGCAAGATTCTAAAAAGCACGTATTAACTTGTTTGTATTTAGAAAAGCTACGGAAAGACTACCCAATAAACACGATTTTGATCGTTTTAGCTAACATAAGCAAGCGGCTAGTGGCTAATTAGCGAAGCTCATTCCATCACCTGATCTAAAATTTCACTATTACAATGCTGATTTAATATTAAATATGAAATTCATGTCAAAGTACAACAATAATAACCTACTGTAAGTAACACAAAGCTTTGTAATAGTTAGCAGCTGGCTGACTATTAGCGTTTTTACATGCCTTAGCAATGAGACCTGGATCCGGCTAGCAATCCTGTTAGCTCCTGTAGCGCTTTCTGAGTAAAACAAACAGTAATTCATTTAGAAAAAGGATTAACAGGTTGTAAATAATTAAAGTTTAGGTTAATTAAAGCTTAGTTTAAGCTGTGTTTCGGACTCAGGTTCATCACCAGGTTTGCACTAGTTTTCATAAGCTTGTTGAGCCAAAAATACATCAAACGCTCAAACGCTAGCCTTTACTGTTTTTTGAAAGCAGTTTAAAATAAAATAATTTTTTCTTCGATTTGATTTAAATCAGACGTTACGCATATAGGTGTGTTTTATCGGTCAACTGGAGCTAAAACTGCAAATTTGCACTTCTGGACTTTCCGCAGAGCTGCACTAACAACTGAGGAGAGGCTAACACAAATTGGTCCCTTTTAATGGTTTGACTGGGAACAACACTGGGAATTAAGGCTAGACGGATTAATGAAGTAAAATACGAAAAATATTCCCACTTACACACCTACTGCAGCGCCAGCATGAAGCAGTGCTAGCTCAGTAAAACAGCGTTAAATCTATCACACCTAAAAATGTTACACAACTACACAACAATCTCTGTTTTGTGGGTTTCTGGGACACATGCGGGGGCAAACGTCGTCTGGAGAGAGACAAACCCAAACCTGTGATAACAGAAACTCAGAAGGCCCTGGAGAAGCAACAACAATCAAGGAGGCACTGGGATGCCCAGTTTAAATCAGACCTAGACCTTGTTGCTTGGGCTAAATGCTAATTGTGCTAGGTTAGGGGCATCGAAATGTGGTCCAGAAGATCATAGTTCAAATTTACGTCTGCATTGAGCAGCCCAGAATAGCTTGGATTATAAGATTGATATAAATTTACCTTTACATTTATGTCATTTGGCAGACGGCCTTATAAAGAGTGGTGGGTTAAGGGCCTTGCTCAGCTTGGCAGAGGTGGGATTTGAACCTTGGACCTTCTGGTCCATGGTCAAGTACTTTAACCACTAGGCTACCTCAGGTTCAGTTAAGGTACTGGACTATGGACCAGAAGGTCCAGGGTTCAAATCCCACCTCTGCCACAGTTAGGTCCCTGAGCAAGGCCCTTAACC
>JAVSBV010000037.1:1065147-1079664 GCA_033117975.1 Parotocinclus spilosoma | reverse complement strand
CCATTGGCTTGCTCATTAGGGAATTCAATTTGTGACACTTGTTTATATATCAATGTAAAGCTGCTTTGTGACAGTGTGTATTGTAAAAAGTGTTATACAATTAAAATTGAATTGAACCCTAGACCTTTTGGTCCACAGTCCAGTACCTTAAGTCTAGTGCATTACATGAACCATTGCAGTACCTGGCAACCTAGTAGGCTTAGTAGGTAAGACCGACTTGTCTGTCACTCTGAATAAGAGCGTCTGCTAACTGACTAAATGTGTAGTCCTTTAGCCTAGTGTAAATTTAGTTCACGTGTGGTTTGATATCAAAGGCAGTATAAACCACACGCTGGCAGCACTTACGGATGAATTTGCGTAAGGCAATAGGATAATTTATTAAGTAAACATGCCTTTTGTGATACGCTTTTCAAAATGTGGTTTGCAGGAAATCCCTCAGCAAATGAATGGCAGTGATTGTGGGATGTTCACCTGCAAGTATGCCGAATACATCACCAAAGACAAGCCAATCACATTTACACAGGTAAACCTACTCCGTTCCAGCGTTTACATCGGTTTTGAGCCGCGTGATTTATTGCCAAGCTGAACGGATCTTTCTTGGTCCAACTTAAACTCGCTCCCATGAACGACTTGTTTGTCCTAATGATGCCTCTCCCGTGTTCTTTCTTTTCTCGTTACCACCCAGAAACACATGCCATATTTCAGGAGACGAATGGTGTGGGAAATATTGAACCGGAAACTTCTCTGATGGTGCGTGCTGAGGCATGCTGTGCGCTGCAACAGAATCCTCTGAATGCCATCTCATCTCTCAGTGAAGTTAGTAGAAGCTAACAAGCTCGATACCTCAGACTGTAGTTTAAAACCTGTAACAGACATACAAGGGACGCAACGCCTTTAATACATTCAGCTGATGTTCAGCCTGCTGGTTTCATAGCTTGGTGCAATGAGGTCTTATCTACACAGGTCCCCTTTAAAACTCCATTAGTTCTGTTCTATTAATTTCAAGAAGTTCTTCTACCACAACGTTGAAAAAGCTATTGCTGTTTGCTTTAAATGTCAGTTTGTTACATTTTCGTGTCGCACCATGTCCCCAAATGCACCCCAAAAACCTGTAGAAATATGCGACATTAGCTTTGTTTTAGCAGTGTTTGCTTTTTTCACTTTGGACCCTGAAGTCATAATTGTTATGGTTGATTTTGGGACCAGGTCAGCAGTAAACCAGCAAAATCTGACAATCTCAGACTGTTTTGTAAACCGAAAAACGAGTATTATTGAAGATGACACTATTTTTGATGTCAAGTTTGTATTTTACCAGTGATTCGTAAAACTTTTATTACAAAGTATTCTGATTTGAATCCCTTTTTTCTAAAAGGATTGATATTCTTTTACAGCAGTTATGACTTCAGTGTTACTTTTAATAAGGATATATTTTTTTTTAAATCTCGAGATCGTGTTGAGGGTGGCGTAGTGGTTAACGCTCTAACCTTACAGCTCCAGAGACGACCTGTTCGATTCCCAGCCTGTGTAAAGTTTGCATGTTCTCTGTGTGAGTTCTCTCCAGGTATTCAGGTTTCTTACCCACATTAGGTCAGTTGGTGTCTCTAAATTGCCTCAGTGTAAGGGAATGAGTGTGGGTGTGCCTGTCTAGAATTGGTTCCTGTTCCTGCCATAGCGGTTAGACCCTGACTTGATTAAGTAAGTGTATTACAATATGGTCAACCAAACAGGATCATGAATCAGTTTGTGTGTCGAACCAGCATTATAGGAGCGTCCTGTTTTATATGAACGCCAGAGGATCGCATCTCTGTGTACTATATTCGGAAATTTCTAGATTTGTCTCCAATCTATTTGCAAATGTTGTACATAACCATGTCTACACAGAATAATTGAAGTCATATTTAATACATTTTTGTACCTTTTATTATTGTTTTCTATGTAGATCTGGTCTTCCCAGAAATAAAACCCTAAGGCTGTCTATGTACAGAATTCACTCATTGTGTTCAGCTTGCTTATTTCAACAGGGAAATCTGGAAACCTAAAACTCTGCGTTACTTGAATTCAAATGCAATGCCTCTGAACCACTTTCCTGCTATACAGAATGAGGGTTGGGAAATAATGGACCAAATACTGTTCTTCTTACCTCATATATGCACAATTCACCTTTTTGTTCAGTGGTTGATCAGGTCATGATGTTTATTTATTATATATTTAGGGGGGCCATCTGTGAAAGGGTTTTATTCCAGATCTGACACCTTGCTCAGTAGCAGGACGAAGAACCACCCAACGTGGATGGCAGGAAGCGGGTTTGTTCAGGGAGTTCCTTGAAACGCTATATGGTTACTTTATTTCATACATTTTAAGTGGATGGTGTTTTGAACGTAAAGGAAACTAAGTAAAGATTCGCTTAACCAAAATAAAACTGGGCTTTGCATATTCAAATTTTGTAGTAGTACGAGGTCCTCAGCTGGACACGCTGTTCTCTGGCACTCCTGAGCAGGGGTGACGAGCTACTTTCCCTATAGTACTGAGAACACCTGTAGCTCGTTTTTCCTTTTATCAAATGCTCATAAACCCAGTGACCTGGTTGGAATTATTTCAGAACATTCAATCCTTGGTCATTTGGACAAATCCTCTTACTTCCTGCTTGTTCATTGGGAGGTGTGGTTTGCGTTTCCAGCATCATTGAGCGTGTCTCCTAAATGTTCAGTGCTTTTTGATTTTTCTCCATATCCTGTTTTGCCGTTCCGTTATGATGAAAAACTTTTGTTCTAGGCTCGCCAGAGTCTCACATGCAATGTCCCCTATTCTAACTTTTTCCCAGAACAAAGTGCAAGGGAGTAGAAAAACAGTTACCATTTGGGTTCATATAAACAACATGGAGCCTTTGATTTGATAATTAAAGGCATGATTAATATGTTTCAGCTGGCTTTAAATCCAAACTGATGCAATGAGGAGCTTCTCATTGCTTAAACATCCATGTATAAAGATGTCCTGTGGTCATGGAAAAGATGTTGCTGTGTTTCAGAAGGATCAAAATCAAGTAAACAATTAAGGAGATAGCTGAAATTATTGGGTAGGTATTGGGCTAAGCACAGTCCAACACTTGATTAAAACCTGGGACCATAGCACTGAAGCATCAACCTTCACAGAAGAAATATATGGTTGAATTCATGGTCTTGAATGACCGTGATTGGAGTTTGCTTAAATGCTTGGTCAGGAAAAATCATAACTCGACATCCGGACTCGCAGTGAAGTTTAATAGTGAAAGTAATGCATTTCTACTTGCACAATAAGAGTAAAAGCGAATATCATTTTTAAAAGGGCTCCATTTTGCTGGGGGAGAATAAAGACTGAACCCTGGGGCAAGTAGAAAAGGTCATGCGAGTCCAGATTGACCTTGTTTCAGAGCATACGGCCCATTGTACAGTTGCGGCCAAACATTTCTGAGAATGACACACATTTTGGTTTTTACAATTTTTTTTTAAAGAACCTTTTGTCAGGTGCTTATATGGTATGATAAAGTAAAAGTATTAGCTTTCTATAGATTTTTAAACTTTCATTTTCACATCTAGTTTAAGCAAGAATATAATATTTGCATTGTAGACCCTTTAAGATTTCGGTAATTCGCCCTGCATGTTGGATATCAGCTTTTGGGCAAAATCTTGAATGATGGCAACCCATTCTTGGCTAATCAGTGCTGTGAGTTGATCACAGTTTCTGGGTTTAAGTTTTCTGGCCATGGACCCAAAATTGCAAAATTGTTTTGTTCACCAAGCCACTTGGTTATCACTTTTGCCTTGTGACATGGTTCTCCAGCCTCCTTCACTGCAACTGAACCACTGTCCTTGAAGTTTTTGATGATTTGATTGATGGTTGATCTTACAAGCAGCAACTTCCTTCCCTTGGCATGGCAACCTTTTGCGGCAGTAAAATTGGGACAGCTGAATGTACTGCATGATCTGGTTAAGAATGGATTTTAGTATGAACAAGCGAACTGCAGACTTGGGCAGGAAACAGTAATTCTCCTTTCCTATTTGATAAGCGTGATAAATTTGATAAAGATACAACGGTAAGCATAGCTGTATTGTACAGTACAATACTGTAATAAATGGTTATTATGGTACTTTGATATTCTTTTTAAAAAAACACTCAAGTATCTAAATTACTGTAACTATATGGTGATGTTTGGTCACCTTTAAACAGCATGTGCCTGCAAATGTATTTTTCTGTTCTTTGTAAAGTTGTAGTTTGCATGTTCTCCCTGTGTCTACATGGTTTTCCTCCAAGTATTTTGCTCCCACGTTTCAAAGACCTGCGGTAGGTCAACAGAAGTTTAAAAGTTTTGTTTGTTTGTTTGTTGTCTTTTATGGTGCACACACATTCTATAGGTCTTTGTTTGTTTCGCTTGAGATCTATTCCACTTTTTAAAGCACATCTTTACAACACCCAGTTACCAATTTGTTGACAATTTGTCTAATTGGGGGTTGCATGCAAGATTTTTAAATTAACCCAATGCTACTGCTGTGTAGAAAATATTCTACCTATCATAAATAAAGAGCCACAAGCATCATGTAAGCAGCATCCTGTGAGTACTGATGAAGGATTGGAGGATGACTAACACAAACTGGTTTCTTCCTTATAATATTTAGGGCGTTTTCTTCTTTCACCGTCACCCTTGGCTTGCTCAGTTTGGGATTGGGCTTACATAATAGAAGATGATATATAACATTTTCTACAAGGTTAAACTTAAATGCGCCCACTATAGTGTATTTAAAAAAAATAAATAAAAATAAAATACTCCAGCAGCACTGATGTGCCTGAGCCATGCATACCATGACCGTTAAGTATGACCACAAAGTGAAGGGGACTAAAACTATCCCCTAATATTTGTGTGTAATGTATATAACATGGAATGAATTAGAGCCACCAGAGAAGTACGCAGAAGACCATGGTATGGTGTCATTTATTTGTTTTAGGAAAGTTTTTTTTTCTGTCCATTTTCTGAAAAAGACGTTTCACTTTAAATAAGAAAGAACACATCTCAAAAGAGTACGAGCTCAGTTCTGAGATAAAGCAGCATTTTAGGGACAGAGGCAGAACAGCATATCTACCATCTCAATCAGCTATTAATGAACTCTGACCTTAATTAAAAATAGCAACGATGAGTCATGTCATACTGCTGGGTGATGTGGATGTTTACAACATAACACATTTTTACTGCTTCAGAGTCATTCTTGGTCTTGGTTTGACTGTTCCTTTGATGTTCATTAAAAAAAAGCAACAAAATTTAAAAACTGCTTTTTATGTACAAAAAACATCTAAATCTAAAACGTAAAAAGTACTCAAACACTTAAGAGTGAAAAAAAAACACTATGGGAGTGTTGTAACCGTTTCATTCTGTACAAAATAAAGCCATGATTTGCGTGCGGAAAATAAATTCTGTAAGAGAGATGGATTGTGTGTGTGTGTCTGTGTGTGTCTGTGTGTCTGTGTGTGTGTTAGCTTTCCTTGCCCAACCAAGTGCATAGCTTCCTTCATGTTGGTAATTTTAATGCTGCCAAATAAGGTTTCCATTGCTTGGTCTTTGCACTCCTGATGGAGTCTCCAGTAAAGTAAATGTCTTATTTCCTTTTATTGACTAAGAGACAGGATGCTTTCGTTGTCTTTGCCAGTGCCTGCCCAATTGATGTGCACAGCAGCAGAAGAGGAGACGCTGGAAAGCTCTGCTGGTTCCTGCACCGATGAGCTAAGAGACAAAACAGGTGTTGTGACATCACAACAGAAGCATCTTCAACATCATTGCAACATTTTTTTCCCTTTGTCTGATGTAGCAGCATTTAAAAATATATATATTATTGTTTATTATGTTTTTTTTTAATGAAATTTTGTTTCAATCAGTCTCATTGGCATAGTTGTATACATTTGGGGACTGTAGTGGCCTAGTGTTTACTGGTACTGGACTATGGACCAGAAAGTAAATGCATTAAAAAAAAAAGAAATATATTGCGTTCGTACTGTCTGAAATGAGTTAGGAACGCTGACTTCTTTTGAAATGTGCTCTATCCATACCAGACGTCGCAACTTTATGATGATTTGCGCTTGTAGGTCTTATAGATATGTAGATTTTTGCATATCACACAGCTTTGCGTTCATTACTGGACTGTTGTTGATTGACTGATAAACAGTATTTAGTAGAAACGGTACTTACAATTGAGCTGAGCAGCTGAGGGCTAGAGATCTTACCCAAGTGAACAACAGCATAGGCAGCATAACATTTAAACTTCATAAATTCTAATTACAAGTACCGAGTTTTAACTGCTAAGCCTACCTTTCCTATATACCATCTCTAAACCCTTGTAACTCCTTTTGAGCCGTCTATAAATCGTAGGATCATAACAGGCGACTCCTTGCATGCTCATGCTGTAACGGAGCACTAATTCTCACCTCCTGTTCACTTGCCGTGCTGGTAGTACGCTGGATGCTCTGTACTCGCCTCGATGGTGACCTGCGCCTGCTGGATGCCGTTTTCCTGCAGTTTCAGAAAAAAAACAACAATTCAGCAAGGTCCATTCAGTAAGCAATCTGTGCTTTTAATCCTGATTTTTCTTGCCTTACCTCGACGGAGACGCTGGCAGGAGGCACTTGGGTGTACTGGGGTATGTATGTCCCTTGCATAGCTGTGTTTGCAGGTAAGTACTGAAAACAAAGATACACCAGGTTTGCACTACAAACGCATCTCATTCTGCTCTTTCGACATTGTGTCAGTGTCAGTTTTGGACTCACTGTGCCGGTGCTACCCAGAGAGAGATGGTTGAGCTGCTGGGTGAGGGGCCCCATCATGGCAGTGGGCTGGATGGACAGAGAGTGATCCATGGTTGGCGTTAAGACCGCTCCCTGTGGACAGACCACATTGAAGTGAAAACGAACCAAACAGGAGCTCTACACTGATAGAGGTGTTGCTTTTCCAGCAGGACCTACCGTGGGCTGCATGAGGTATGAGTGATGGTGCATCCAGGATGGATTGTGTACCTTCAGTATTGGAAAAGGCATAACTATTTTTAACACACACTTAATCCAGACAGCAGCAATGTATAATCAATATTTATGCTATTAAATCAATAGTCAGGCATTAATCAGTTAATCAGAGTGACTTAAACTTTAGCTAAATACTTGTAGGAAAAGCATAAGGCCCTGGTCAAGAGCCCAACAGTGGCTGCTTGACTCAAACAGAAATGATTTGGGGGGTTAATGATACGCTTTTAATATTTGAATTGATTTTCTTACAATTATTCATTTTTATATTCAGTAAGGTATTCCCTTTTATTTCTGAAGCATAAACAATGCAAAATCTATGACGTTAGTTTTACACAAACATCAAACTTTTTAGCTCCCTGCAATTAAAAGAAATGACTAGAAACAAAGATTTTAAATTGTAAATAAAATGTTCTATTGTATTTTCATCATATCTTCAATCATTAATTTTTGGAGTAACTTTTTAAAATAATGTGTACTTTTCTCGTATTAAAATTCTAAATGACAGACGACATCTGATTGGGGGAAAAAAAACAAGTTGCGTTAAATGGCATAATAAACACAACTAGTGTGACCTGGTCAATCTCTATATTGTACATCTTGCCATTTTTGTGATTTAAAAGTGAGCCAAAGTGTGTGTTACTCAGCTGTGGATAAAAAAAGCAAGATATTTTATTATATATATATATATATATTAGTAATTCATTTTGTATGTTGGGCATACAAAACATAACTGATGACTTTTCTAATTTATTTTTTGCTTTTGCTCCAATATATACCTTTGTTAGGTTATATGGTTACAATTGGCCAAAACATAGAGCTATGAGCTATCATTACCTTCAAATTAACATACATCTGCAAATATTTTAATCTGTGCAAAAAATAAAAACACAAAGAATCAAGCTTTTTGGAAGAATTCTTGGGCATTATGGGAAATGTAGTGCCTGTACTGAATTTCTGCTCAGCAATCCAGGGGGAAATGGACTATTTATTACTGGGATTTCAATGGGGCACATGCTGTGATACAGTACTACAAGGGTACACCCCAATAAATTGTTGTCCCTTGTTCAGGAACGCAGCACTCTTAACTTCCCTTGCTGAAGGAGTTAGAGAGGCCTGAACCATCAGCCATGTGGAATTATGTCAATTGTATTAGATCCGTAATAGAATGGTAACTGTAGCTGAATACAATTATTTCTGCTACGTATGTTTAAAAAAATAAAAAATAAATCTTCTGACTGATGGACCTAGATGCTGTGGAGATCAACAAAAACCTTTTATTTTGTGTAGGGCAGAATTGTGTATATCTAAACATAATGGCAAAATGGCCATTTTTGAGGAGGATCAGTCCTAATGTGTATAGATAACCCAGCATTTCTCTGAGGACTTGGGACAAAAATCTTTAGCAGCAGACTGTGTTTTACACTTAATTTTCTCTGCTGTATCAATATGAGTCTCTAATCAAAAGGCAATTTACAATAAATGTACAGGTTTCATGTTTAAAGTCTGAATTCTTTTGTTTAAATGAAGAATCAATCAAATTCCGGGCTTATAAACTGACATCATGTGCAGATGAGCAACAAGAGAGCACATAATGGTGCCATGACCCTGGATTGGGACCGGACTAAAAGGGCCAGTTGCTTTGCCTTACAGAGACAAGTACGCCACCCCTTACACTTCTTGCACAGATTGTTGCAGGTTAATTAGACACCGGTTGCGGAGAACCGGATAAAACCCAAGATACCACAACCTTCAGGTCCAGTAGCTTGACTGTTAAGTGTTGCATAGTTTAAATGAGCTCTATTTCTTGGTTACCATTTTTACTGTGGTGTGTATTTAGCCATTTTATTCACCTCCCTTATACTGGTGCACACCTGATCTGCTAAGAACATGACACGTTTAATGGAATAGAACAGGACGTGAGAGTTCGGACCTGGTACGTGGATACAGGGGAATGCATGTACGGCGAGACAGAGGTTTGTGTGATCATTCTGTTAGGAGCGATGCAGTAGGGAGAAGAGTAGAACCTGCAGGGGGAGACACACACAGCATTCTCTTTCTTCACAACTCCAGTGATTCTAGTAATACATGATTTGGTAAATAGAAGGGGCTGGTAAATGAATCCAGCAACAAGCTCACCCATTCTGTAGAGCAGGAGTGGGGTCATAGGTTAGCATCACTCCACCCTGCGATAAGGTAAATAAGTAAAACCAGCAGTGAGTGAACAGTGAAAATTCATTGAGTAAACATTCTAATAAGAATAATATAACACATCTGCGCCCTGGTTCCTCTGGGATAGGTATCACCATTAAAAGAAAGTAAAAGGAATGTCACGTCTAATGGGTCATATTCTGAGGTAAACCTATGAAATTATAACACAAAATGACAGCTAAGCTCCATTTAACAGTCAACTAATCAAGGTCAAGTCAATTTAACGACTGAGGTCTCAACAACTACAACAAATTATACCTACTACGTCACGTCAAATTTATTTATATGGCGCTTTTTACAACTGAGCATCGTCCCAAAAGTAGCTTTACAATCTTATATTATCATAAAAGGCCAATCCCAAATTGAGCAAGCCTAGGGCGACAGAGAAAAGGAAAAACTCCCTGAAAGTAGAAGGAAGAAACCTTGGGAGGACCCCAAAATTTTGAGGCCTCAAAATTGGACCCGTCCTCCATGGGTGGCCTAGATGTTAATGAAGGAAATACTTAAAATTATATTAAAGTAATAGTAAAATTAAGTAAATAATATAATTGAAATCAATAATAATATTAAAGATTTTAGTAAAACAAGTTACAAAATAGATTTTAACATAAAATCGAAACCTCCTACGCAATGAAAATCTGTCTTTTAACTCGGGGGGGGGGGGCTTTAGCATATGTATCTTTATTGCAATACACAATGTGTTGTTAATATATTCTTAATTTCATTTAATTTCATTTAATGAATATTGTCAGTCGATACTGACAATACTCATACATTAAGTATGAGCATAAGCATATGTTAGGACATGGACACATGCTGAGACTCTGCTTAACGCTACAAGCGCCATGCAGGTTTGACCTATATGTACCTAGAAGTGCCAGGTGCCAGTCATGTGACCACTGTGTAGTAGTGCAGTGCTGGATTTACCTACTTAAAGGTTTGAAGTGTTTAAAAATGCAGATGCTTTGCCTGTTCTTATTCCCTCTGGGTTGTGTGCAGCCAGCGAGGTGTTTATTTATGCTTATAGTCCATTGTGTGTGTTAATATTCTGGTTCTACATGGTATATGATCGTTAATGTGTGCCAGTAACTGAAGAACCACAGCGTTGTGTATTTCCTGGAGGGAATGCTTTGTAGAACAGTTTAGACTTCAGGTGCTGTGTAGATGGTAGCGTTCCGTTCGGACGCATTTAAGCTCAAGTTCGCACATAGCTTTCTTGGGAAAAGAAAAAGAACTAAGTGCAGATGTAACAGCAGTTTACACTTTTTTTATTTAGGAAATGTCTCATTCATTTGAAGGGTAGCTAAGCTGCTTGCTTTCAAATCAATAAGTGGTTTACAAACCACTAAAATTCACTGATTCTTCAAGGAACTGCTTTTCTAAGAGCTCACCGTCTCCCCATCTCTCGTCCACGGCCTCCCGTTTTGAAGATATTTCCCCTGACTCTGACGTTTCCTTTGCCCACCATCCGCAAACTTGCACAGCAGAGGTTCTGTAGGCACTGAGAAAAATATGGGCTCATAAAAATTCATAAATAGTGTCTTATTAATTATCCAGAATAAGACAAAGGTTTGGAATGAAGGGGAATTGAATTTGTCGTGTACCTGCCACTCCAGGTGGAGTCTTGATGTATTTGCCGTTGAAGTGCTGAATTACAGCCTCACATTTTTCTGTTGATTCCATCCTATGGTCCGCGTTAAACAGGTTACATACTGATACACCACGGAAGATAATATACAGTGTGACCTTATTTCAGAAAAGCTCGTCAGCTGGATGTACCTGGCAAAGCCGACGCCTCTACTGGCACCGTTGGCATCAAGGAGAATGCGTGTAGAGATGACCTGACTGAAGGGCTTCAGCATGCTCTCCAGCTCCTGCTCATCCATGGACAGTGGCAGGTTGGAGATGTACAGGTTAGTTGGATCCTGCTCCTGTTGCTGCAGAAAGAAAGAAACTCATTAACATTAACGACATTTAGTTCCTGATTTAGGATGGGGATAAAATCCATTGTAACATGAATTTATCATAAATCTACGAGTTTTGATATATAATGTTTATATATTATATCGAAGCCTTGCTTACACATTTAATATTATACACAACTACAACTTTTCCTCACTACATCTCCCAGGGCTCATCACTCCTAGCTAGGAGCCATGTCGAACACAGGAGAGCATCAATAGTAAAACGTACCCTTAAACATGATTAAAGAATTCGTAGTACACTGAAAACTTTAGTTATTTTTAATTATTTATTATTTCTGTAATTTATTAAATAATGTATTTACTACCTACATGTGCTGCAGCATCTCAAATCTAGAATCAAGCAAAATGTAACTGTGTTAAATTCATTGTTTCATGTCAAGCAACATGTAACAATGTAAATGTAATGTAAATTACAGTCAGCAAAAACATGAACATAAAGCTTATTTTTTAAATATCATACGTAATGTATTAAATGTGAAAAACAAAAAGATAATCGCATGACCATGTTTTTTCCTCACATTTCCCAGGCACGTGATTCCTTATATGGATTCCGAATCGTACAAAACATAAGCCTAAACATGAATAAAGTATCGTTTTACTACAACTACAGTTGGGAAAAACATTAACATGAAGTCGATTTCATAATGTTTTTAATGCTTCATGTAATTTATTGCATAATGTATAGAAAGTGAAAACCGAAATTATTACCCTTATCCCTGCCGTCATGTGACCCCCTAAGTGACGATGTACCAGTTTCCTGATCAGTATGTGGGACACTACTGGGTATCCTATATCTTTTGCTCAGGCAAATTTGTAATTTATTAGATTATATATATATCTTTTTTCGCCCTCCGGTGGAGAGCCAACCATTTTCTTCTGTTCATTTGATTTTTTTCCAGATTCACTTTAATTTAATTGTAGGTGAAATAAATTATTTTTAAATAAAAATGTATTTTTATTTCTTCCTCCTTCCTATCCCTGCATTAATTCCACATAGTCCTTGAGAAATTGAAAAATGCTGAAAAATAAAGATTTATTTAGTAGATTCTTAAGTAGGGACATCCGAGGAACAAGCAATTTAAAAAAGTCTGGCCTCAGCAACTATACTCAGCCAAGTTGTGATGTTTACAAAATATCCCCACACTGTTACACCAATAGTCTTACACCAGAACTGTTGATAAAGGCAAGGATTGGTCTCTGATTTCAAACTGACCTTCCAATCCAAATGTCATAGCAGAAATCAAGACTCATCAGACCAGACAAAGTTTTGTAATCTTCTCTTGTCCAATTTTGGAGAGCCTGTGCAAAATACAGCCTGTTCTTTGCTGACAAGAGTGATTCAGGCAAAAATTCAGATTTACAGTTAAGTCAATCAGCCAAGAAGAGTCTAATGTTCCGTCTTTCATTTCACCCTTTAACTACAACACATTAAAGCCTATCCTTTCTTATATTTCTCACAATATTCGCCTAAAACCATATTGCCAATGCCATACATGGCTTACTATGGTTAACGCCCAGATCAAGCTTCCTTCAAGCTTCCATCGTGGTAAATATTAATCAGCTCACTCCTTATAAAACATCACCCCTTGCAGATCATCATGCTTATGCAGCCAGTACCGAATGCTCTGGTGCTTAGTCTGGTGCAGCCTGTGTGTGTGTCCCTCAAATACTTAGCTACTCTATGGTATTGGAATGCTATTTACAGCCATTGATATTGCTTCTCTGTCCTTGTTTATCGTTAGTGTTGTTCTGGACACTGTAAATTCCTTTTTTTCCCCTCAAGGTCGTCCTTGTTCTTACTTGTCTAAAACCGTCCTTAGGAGACTTAAAAGGTCGATTGTGGACTTTAATGAACTCTCACTGCACATTGGCGAGCACGTCGCCCGGCCCCACCCCTGCATGCTTTAGTGTAGGCTACAAAAGCCCTAACGAGCTGGTGTTTATTTGAACTAGCTCTTGTTTGCATAGCCCTGAAATTGTAGTCCAGACAATTATACAGAGACTTATAGCCTCAGCTTTTTTTCTAACTAAAATGTGTCAAAACAACCGACTTGAAGACGTTCTGTTCAACTTATTACCATCTGAACATGCTAATTGGCTCTGCAGTAAGGCAGGCCATAGCGTAATATGGCTGCACAAGCTTAGATTAACTACATCTGTAAGTCTAGGGAGTTTGCACAGCTTCTGCCAATTACTGCTACATTCGCGGAAAGCTGCACCGGCAGGCTGATTTCTCCCGGCTCTCGCCCAGAAGGATGTCCGCTCACCTTTCGCTTATATAACGCTGTTTAAATTTAGTCTGTCCACCAACAGCTTAGCGACTCTTGGTGTCACTTGTTTAAATCTAATTTGCAGGATTGTAAAGACAGCTCGAAGACAATGAACCTGCAATTCACCCTGTCTACGCTTTGCATATTAATTACGCCGGTGCGCACATGAAATTAAAAAGCTGCAAATGCATTGCTGCTTCATCTCCATGTCATGAATAATGGATGCGTTATTGCGGTGACCTGCAGTGAAGGTGATTTTTCGCAGCGGTCTCATCGCTTCTCGGGCTGATTTGCCTTTTTTTCCCACGCAGCTAAAAGAGAGGTGAGAAAAAGCTCGCAGAGCTCGCCACATAAGCGGAGTCATTCTTAAATAGGTCAGGCCACTAAATGACTGAAATGGCTGTAATTAAGTCTGAAGTAGCAGGAAATGACAAGTGTGCCATTGTTTTTTGTGAGATAAGGCTAAACTTGCAGACTGGCGTGATCCCACGCACTCAGACATAACGCAGTAAACTGTGATGTGTTTTATAATAACAGTGTGAGTGATTGAGAGAGACCATGAAACGTTACGTAAGTATTAGCAGTGTGCGCTTAGGATTCGATTCACAATACTGAGCTTGAGACAATTCAATTTTCGTACGATTTCTGACGTGTAAACAAAGCTATTTACCAAAAACAGTTTTAACATTGTAAATAAAATGTAGCATCACAATACAGTCGAATCCGGTTAATCGGACCAAATGAGGACGCGATCGTTTTGGTCCTAATAACCGGCTTAAACGAACATGCCCTATGTTACAATACGGGACGTGTTTGTAACATATTAAATGTTTATTTAACCTTTATTGCACGATTTACACGTATAGCGAACGTACAAACAAGAACTACTGTTGCTTTTTTTTCCCGAAACGATCTACAACACAATGTATAGGTACTCAGCACGCGAAGTATAATACTGTAAAAAACAAGTTCTTACTAAATTCCAGTCAACGTTTGAAGAACTTATCCAGTGTGATCTG
>JAVSBV010000037.1:1038731-1051138 GCA_033117975.1 Parotocinclus spilosoma | reverse complement strand
AATTAATACAGTCTTACAATCCAAGCAATTGTGGGTTAAGGGCCTTGCTCAGGGACCCAACTGTGGCAGAGGTGGGAATTGAACCCTGGATCTTCTGGTCCAAAGTCCAGTCCTCTAACCAGTTGGCCACCACAGTTCCAAAGATAACTCCAAGGTTTCTTGCATTCTCTGAAATTGTAATGTATGAGTTTAACTGGGAGATGTTAAGATCTTGATAAAGGGACCCATATGCAGCAATGTAAAGCAGTTCAGTTTTACTGCAGATGATGAGCTGACATCCATGATGAGATGCTCTCCAGACATGCTAAGATACAGGTGGAGACCTACAGGTCTGTTGGGTTGGAGTGAAAGAGAGGATGTGCTGAGTGTCATCAGCATAACGGGGATAGGAGAAGCCATGAGAGGTTCTGACTTTACCAAGAGAATGGGTGTAGTATAACAAAAGAAGAGGTCCCAGAACTGAGCCGTGTGGAAGTTCACATGGTTGAAGGGCACATGGATCAGATCCATGATACCTGATATGAATGACCTTCCAGTTAGGAAGCAAGCAACTGTCAGGCTGAGCCTTGATTTTCAAGACAGAATGGAGAGTCTTGTGGTTAAAGGTGTCAGAGGCAGCTGAAATGTCAAGAAGGATGAAAACCACTAAAAGTCTAGATTTTGACAGCCTGAAGTTTCTCAGAAATAGCCACCAGGGCCGTGTCTGTGGGGTGAGCTGCCTTGAAACCAGACTGGTTGTGAACCTGTTAATGCTCAGTGCAGATGTCTGCTGTGTTTATCAGATGTTTCTTTATTTTATATGTACAGTACTACTGTTTATTCTTAGTGCAAATAAGTCCCCATGGGTCTTAAACGGTTAGTACTGCCAGCCATACAAATGGAAACTGGAACTGAATAATCCAGAACAGGCTGCCGTTAGCATCAGCAGTAGAGTAAGTGTTTTACCTGTAGGTTAATGTAAGAGGCTCTGCTATGATGCAGTGTGGACTATATTAAACTCCTTAGTTCATCATACATTTAACTTATGATGAAATTCTTGGAACGTATACCCATCATAAATCAGGGAGCACCTCCATTAATACGTATAATTCCTTATACAGTGTGAATTTCCTGTGGGTCTGAAACTAATTACATCAATTTACATTATACCTTACGGGAACCGAGGTACCACTGTAATACCTGTGTCATTGTGGAATCTGGGGTTTAATAGATTCACTTATATTATTAATTTATATTATTTCTTATGGAAAAGTTCTCTCAGCACTCGTCATTTTCAGCACTGGACGTGCCTTCTGGAACAAATGAACAACTTTTGTTGATTTTATAGATGTTTTGACTTAAATACTCATATTTGTGCATATTTGAATCTCAATGTATGGCCTTGAGATTAAACACATGCAAAAGTTTCAGCATGGATCAGACGAATGATTAGCATTTTTCGTAAGGTGTCAATACTGAGTTCATTAAAATGGGAAAAAAAATCTTTATAAATGGTTCCAATGAAATGTAATGGTGTTCCATGTAGAGGTGTTGACTTGTAATATAGAAAAAAGTTTGCATAAGACAGTAGTAAACACTGCATTTCATAGCCTCATTAGCATCAGCGGTCAAATAGCTGACTGTCTGAACTACAGGCTACGCAGCTAAATGTAATGAAATGTGCAAGGTTACTTTGTATTAGTACGCCATGTAAAGACAAATTATGTCACGTGTTCAATTGTGTTATTGTTAATGTAAATGTAATGCTAATGATTTTTACTTAGTACTGTAGGCTGTTGCTTGCATTAGCTTTATTCGTTCATTCATTCGCTGTCTGAAATGAACAGCAGCTGTTTCCTTTGGGTTCAACCTTTGAATTGACCGTTTTGCCTTAATCCCATTTCGAAAGATCCTAAAAATGGTTGCCGTAAACAGTGTTAGCGAACAATAACCCGCACAGCTTCGGGTTTTCTGCTTCTGCCTATAAGAAGGCTCGATAATTAGCTTATGTGCTGAATTAGATCTCTTTGGATCGGTGACTTGATCTGTGTGACTGAACAGAACTCGCAACACCTACATTAATAAAACACAGGGACTCGGTCCTAATTAAAAGCAAAAAAAGGGCCTAATTAAAAAAGAGAAACAACTGGTTTAGTCCCTCTGAGCCGCCTCCTCCACCCATGTTTTCTTGTTAAATCTACAGATGAGGGGGTTATGCTGTAGTGCTGTTCTTCCAGCTTTTCCCTGGCTGTGACTTATTCACTTATCAAGCTGTCAAGTCTCCTGATATCTGCAGAACGTGAAGTCAAGAGCTGCAGCTGACACCTCCAGATGCGAGCACATTGTTTGAGCTGGGAATTCCAGGAATTCCAAATCATTAATCTGAGCGATCTGCATCCCTGCCAAGCATGCGGGAAGGAGCCAAATAGCTCGCCTAGACTCGGAGTGCGGTACAAAACTCAACTCTGTGCGCTTTTCCACTGGCCAGTTCATGCTGCTCTGCACAAGAACTATTATTTGTGCACTCCTTATCGTTTTCGTGGGCCTGGATCGAACAATTAATCTCTTTCTCCAGTTAAAAATCCACTTCTGAGTATTAAACTCTTTGTTTGTTTCATTCTAGTATCCACCTGTGGTGCAAAGTTAATGTTTCGAGCGGTAGAATGATAATTCAGCAGCAAAATGGCTTTGGTTGTCTGTTTTTCACATTTTGACCCCATTTTTTCTGGTCAGGACTGTGGGGGATCCGGTAATTCTGGAGAGCACGGAGCTCAGGCATAAGCGTGCCCTGGATGGCATGCCAATATATCGCTGATCTCCCGACCACCTCATGTATGACCGTTTATGCCTGCATACAAACGTGCAGTCACCATTGGGGCTGGAAACCATATCACAACAATGGTAGGCTGATGAAATGCCTTGTGGAAAATTCTAATATTAAAATCGTATGTGCCTCATAATGTCAGTTCACATAAACATCCCGATATGGTTATTATCCTTATTATTAACATAATTAACCTACTTAAAGTGTATATTTCATTGCCAGATTCATTATCTGTTGTACTACCACAGTTGGTGTAATGGTACACATTTCAGCACAGCCTCTGGTTTTATTGCACGCAAAGTTGTATTTAATATAAAGTTTTATTAAGCACATGCGGCGTCAGTGTGAGAAGACTGAATGCGAAGAAATATTTGGCTGTACGAGAAACATGTGCGGGATCTGGGCTCCGCAGCGTGAGAAACGTGCATGGATCGCAGGACGGATTTAGTATTAGTTAATTTTTTTCAATTCCTTTCTGACGCAGGGACAGGATCAAAAACTGCAACTTTGCAATGCGGCACACCAGAGTTAAATGAGCTCGTGTCCCACAGCCTTCTCTAGTTTCACAGGTTCTGCTTGCTTCTGAAATACCTGCTTGTGTCATAGCAGGAAATGTGTTGCACTTTCACATAAAAGACAGTTTATCATTTCATTATGTGATTGTGAGAGCGACAATGTTCTGTACACAAGAAAATCAATATTTCCCAATGTATGGGAAACACTGCAGTATCTTGGCTATGAAATCAATGCAGGGATCCTAGTGTGTCCCATATAGCACTGTTAAAGACGGTATATCATATGTTCTAGGAGGGCATGTAGGTAGCTAAAAATCACTTTGTTTCTTCAGTAAATTCTTTACTTATTTATAAGCAAATCACCAGTTATGAGCCATTCACGATACAGAGATTGCGGTACACTAGTAATGTGAGTCAGTTAGACAACAAGTAACTACATTTGTTGTAATCGTTGGATAAAAGTCAATAAATCTAGAATTACCAAGCTTTTTGTTCACACAGAGGATTTACTGCAATCCCTGTTGTGTTACACATTTTAGTGGTGGTCCTTCCGGCAACACAATACTGCAGATACAAAATGGCGGACTCGCTTACTCTAGCACTTTTACAGGCATATCGTTTTAATATAACATGATAGTGGCTGGATACTTGTGTTTTGAAGTTGGATAATGTCACAGCGGCACTCCACTCTCCCAGGTCCCATTCCATAGAATGACCCTATAAGTCAGGGGCCTACAGCAAGGCAGAACTCATTCACACAACCCCAGGAATTTTAGGGGTCAGACCCCCTGTCCCCTGTATTCACTGTGCCAAAACCTCCTGGTCAATCGGGAACTGAGCCCTTGCCTGCACCAGACTCTCTTACTATCTCAAGTGTCCGACCCTCCTCGTCACGCAGGAAACCCCCTGCTGTTTCACGCCAGCAAGAGGTCTCTTTACTAAGGTCTGATTCCTGATATACTAAGGGATGTAGGTGTGATCCTGAGTTCCGTCTTGCCAGAGGCTCCCGAGTTCCCCAGGAGTCTGTGACATGTCACAGTGACCAGAGGTTCCCCTTTAGGGATAATTCTTCTGAAATCCTGGAAATCCTTCACTAAACACATTAGGGTTTTCAATACTAGTGTATTTACTGCAATTAACCTAGTGCTATTAGCTTTACTGAACTGCCCATTACAGTGCACGTCCAGAAAACAATATATATATATTTTTATATATATATTTTTATATATATATATATATATATAATTTAGCAGTGTCCAAGCAGGCCACTTTATAAAATACTTATATCTGTGCTGGTTTATACTGGTTAGCTCTGTATTATAGTACTCAAAATTGGTCTCGGCCACAGTTGGACTGTTTTCAAGACCAGCAAGGAAAATGCATCTGCCTGAGCTAATGTTAATTTTAAACTCTTTTTAAAAATAGTTATTGAATATCAACGACACAGTCAAACAGAATACATTTCTATACATGCATAAATAAAATCTGCACTCATATTTTCTAACAAAGAAAAACAATGCTTATCAAGCAATGCTTGTCAATGGTTATCTTATTTGGTATCCAATCAATCAATATTTATTTTAAATAGTCTGATTGCATTGGTGGGGGCATTTCTGCCGATCATTTATTTGGTTAGTATAGTTAAGGATAGTTTTTGTTCCAGGGCACACTGAAATAATTTGTTATTATTATGTATTCAAGTTTAGAACAGATGATGTTGGCTATATTAAGCTGACTTTGAGGTGGAATCTGAATAAGTTTGCTTTCAAAAGATACATTACTTTAGTTTTTCTAGTATAATAATAAGTAATACTAATTTTAAACCCTACACCAACTAGTTATGTTGAGATTTAATATTTATATATTAATATTTATTAATAATGATAACTAATGTAAAGTGAATTACATTTTTTTTCCCCTCATTATCTTCTTTTATTTTTGTATAAGGAAAAAAATCTTAATCCAGTCTCATCTTGGTTACTCCTTGCTCGTTCTTGACCCAAACTCTTCTACTTATAGTCTTGGTCAGGACAACTCCGGTAGGTGAAACAGCGTGGTTCATGGCAGAAGGCTTGCTGGTAAGCTTCCGTACGCCAAGCTTCCAAATACAGTCTGTGCTGGTCATACTGGTAACCCGTATGTTCTTGACTTTGCTGTAGTTGTGTACAAGTTCATCCATTAAAGTAGATTGTAATCAGTCAGAATGCTTGATTCTATTGTATATCTGTTGTTTACTGTTTTATTTTTCATGGGTACCACGTTAGCATAACGATACCTAGCCTTGCTAGCAAGTATCGAAGCTTGCCAAAAAGTCCAGGGATTTAGGCACAAATTGTACATTATTCATTTTAAAAACGTAACATGATTCACAGTCAGGCAGGAAGCTGGAGTAGACTGTGGAACTGCCATTGACTGCAGTGCTGTACACAGTTCCAATGGTCACTGTGACATGTCACAGACTCCTGGGGAACTCGGGAGCCTCTGGCAAGACGGAACTCAGGATCACACCTACATCCCTTAGTATATCAGGAATCAGACCTGAGTAAAGAGACCTTTTGCTGGCATGAAACAGCAGGGGGTTTCCTGCGTAACGAGGAGGGTCGGACACTTGAGATAGTAAGAAAGTCTTGGTGCAGGCAAGGGCTCAGTTCCCGATCGACCAGGAGGTTTTGGTACATTAGATTTTAAAATTTAAAGTCAGAATATATTGTTGAGCTTGAGGTTAAACACTGTTATGCTACAAGATGTCCAGTTTCTACAGTGATTTTATCTTTTTTTGTGAGATCTCTACTTATCGTCATCTCATCAAAAGTGTTTAATGTGTAGTGTGTCATTTTTGACAAGCATCAACGGCTATTTCTGGGCTTCTTTTATAAGGAGTACAAAGATTTTCTGGAATTTGCTCAGTACAGGAAGATGTGGTAAATGTCCTGTTGGCTTGACTCACATTTGTTAGAAATTTTCCCATTTTATGAGCTTGCGTTATATGGTTGGAATGCTAGTCCATCACAGGTACCCGTAACCTCAACACTCGACCTTCATACCGCAAGCCAAGTCTGCGGCTCCTCGAGAGCTGCTGTTTTTTTCCAGGATCTGTAGAATATTGATTTAATGTCCTTAGCCTGGTTAATGAGTCAGATGTATTTATTTATTTATTTGTATCCATTTTAGAAACATTCCCTCTTGTCTGCTCGATCCATTTGATTTATTTGATATTTAGAGTATAGATCTTAAAAAAGAATTTACCTTGCAGATATATTTACTCATTAAAAGTACTCCCTCGTCGGGTTACTTCCGGTATACATTTCAGACAAGCCAAGATCTCTGGTATGAGCAAACCTGGACAGGTTGTCAACCTGCACAGACTTTATAGCTCCATATCTCACAGTTATAGTTGCACAGATGCTGCTGTTCCGATGACAGGTAGAGTTATGTTCTTAAAGCTACAGCTGGTGCATTCTTACGAACCTACAGCATCTGCTATCTCAGGTAGCCACGATGGTGCGACGTGATAAGTCGTACAAATGCCTGTCCTTCCTCCAGGTTAACAAGTGCCAGGGACTTCCGGTCGAAACAAAGGTTAATAAATGCAGGATGATTCACAGGCCAAACGTAATTTGTCTGAGTTGCGTTACAATGGGAGCATTCCCTCGAAAATGTACTATTTAAAGGTTATTTAAAGGTTACATTTACACACATGAACTATAGACATAGCAGAACTAGATTGTGTCAGGAGAGTTGGCGGACCCCTTATCAACGACTTTCTCAAAGCGCAAGTGTTTAATACCAATGTTCTTTAAGCAATCATCTAATAATGCTGAATCCTACAGGTTTCAGTTCACAGATTAAGGCTATCCTTTGCCGGGAGGATGATGACCTTGCCAGGGCGTTCAGCACTGCACCGCTCATGCAGCAGGGTACATCGTGCCCAAGTGCAAAACAGCTGCTCAGCACTCAGCTACTCCGCCTCATCTTTAACAAACAACTCGTCATATTCATCAGATACAGAGGTTTGGTGTACGTCCCAAACTAAGGGCAACACACTTTTACCATCGGCCACTTGTACTTGGTAAGAACAGATTTATCCCTAAAGTCTTTAAAACGGTTCAATTTTAATTATCTGTATATCTGGGAGACTTTTGCTCTGACGAACATTAACCCGGATTTCTCCCACAGTAATGTCATCAGTGTCAACAACGAAACCCCCATAGCATAAAACCAGTATAACATAGCAGTTCATCCCAAGCAAAAAGTACAAATTCATTTCTAATTAAAGAAATCTACAATTTACAACAGTACAGCCATTATAAAAGCAGAATTACTCAAGAAATTACTAACTAAAGCAGCCAACTAGGATAAACTTAGGGATTTACTCAAACCTCATGCTGATAAGCCTTAAGCAAAGCATCATATCTGATTATTCAAAATGTTGATGACAAAACCACAAGAAATATTTATTGTCATTTATCTATCACTGTATTATTGACATGAGAAATGATAATACACATAGCATCGTTGTAGCAGTTATGAATTATGCTGAAAAGCATTCAGCTATACGCAACAACAGCGTCCTGTTTTGGTTCAACAAGTATTGACCATAGGAGGAGTATCTGGGAAAACTGTCATCATTAGAAAACTGTCATCATTATAATGTCTCATTTGGTCCCATAGATGCCATAAATCACCACAAACTGTTTATTTTCCAACCTCATGCATTAGTACTGCATGGTGATTAATTGATTTAACCAGAGCTAACATAAAGTAGCAGAAGAAAATGACTCATGTATTGTAATTAAAGCATGCGTAATGCTAAAAGCACAGGCAATAATAATGATAGACATAGAGCTATACACTTCCTGATCGATGTATTAGGTACACCTCCTCGCTTCTACACTAATGCCAATTTAATTAGTTCCATTTACCACATACAATAGAAGGACTTTGCAGTTCTACAAGCACAGACTGTAGTCCATCTGTTTCTTTACATCCTTTGTTGGTACCCTTTACTCTGCTCTCTAATGGTCAAAGATCAGAAACTGTTTGGGTGGTGGATCATACTGATGTGTTGGTGCCACTAAGTGCAGCGGTGCTGCCGGAGTTTTCAAACGCTGTGTGCGCTCAATGTGAACTCAATTAGACACGGCTAACAAATTGCTCCACCTCCATGACAGTAGCTCATCATCCTCTAATCCATCATCAGGGCCCACAGGATGCTGCTGGCTGGACATTTTTGGTCGGTGGATTATTTTCAGTTCAGCTTCACTGTTGTCTGATCCACTCATACCAGCACAACACATACTAACACACCACCACCTCATCAGGGTTACTGCTGTGCTGAGACTAATCCACCATCCAAATGGGACCTGTGGTGGACATGTGGTGGTCCTGACCATTACAAATCCAAAGAAGGGATAATTAAAGTATGCAGAGAATCCGTCTGTAATTGTAGAACTAAATAGGTCATCCGTAGTTTTCATACAGCCCTATCGACAAACTACAACCATAATAAAACCATATATAATAAATAACTTGTACTAAAATCATAGGGACCTGTAGTTCATTCATTTATTTTCATAACTGCTTCATCCTGGACAGGGTTGTGGGAGAGCCAGTGCCTTACCGGCAACACAGGGCACAAGTGACACCAATAGTGATATGGGGAATTATAAGAATTATTTTTTTGTAATAACCGTTTTCCTGATCAGAGTTGTCAGCCTGCAGTATCTTTCCCTTTAGAATACATGGTGCATGAGCACAGACAGGCATTAGGACACTGGTCCATTCTCATAAAGCGTCACAGTAACCCTCGAGTGTTTTCATAAAATCATAGGGAATAGTAAAAGCTTTGGGAATGTTTCACGTTTCATGAAATAGCCCCTCATTTTTGCGAGCAGTATGTCTTATACATCAGCAAAGCACCCTGACTGATAAACTAAACCTCAGCCAAGCACTAACACCTCATAGTAAAACCTTACTGTTTAATAAACAATACAAGCGCGTGGCATTTAGCGGTATCTACTGTAGAGGTGTCTCAATATTAAAAATTATAGTGCTGGACTTTATGCATCAGTCAGTGATTAGTCATAGTTATCCTAAACTAGCCTTTAAATGTAGAGTTGAAGTAAAACTCCAACATTAGAGCAGATTCGAGAGTATTAAGAGCATACAGAACTGTACAGATATATATAGAATTATAAGAATAAAGGAGATTAGAGGGACATCAATCATTCTGGGCATGTATTTGGGCATCAGTTAAGAGTCCTGATTGATTAGTTGAACCACGGCTCATAAACTACCATTAAAACCCTCATGTATAGGGAAAAACCAGGCAGAAGAGTAAAGTTATACATGAATTCTACTGGCATAGGTGAGAAATGCATCAGTCAAGCATCCTGATTAACTAGATAATCAATAATTATTATGAGGCAGCATAGGAAAAGCAAAAGCATGGGTAATTATAGTTGTGGAGGTAATTACAATGTAATAGAGATTTAGAGGTATATGAGATGTAATGCTATAGAGATTTAGAGAGAGATAGGGCTGTAGTTCATGCATCAGTAAAGTATCCTGATTGATTAGCTGAACGCTTGGATGTGACGCGCCGTTGCCGTTTCCCTGTAAAACCAGCCGCCAGCAATTACCAACCTTTAACACTTCCCCAACTTCACCAACAGCCCGAACCGAGACTACGACGATTCGAACCGAAGCTTTTCCCTCTCTATCCCGCTCTGAGTTTGCTGTGGGTCCCGGCTGAAGAGCCGCTACATGACCAGCGCTTCTACTATCCCGAGTCGAATCCACTTCGCTTCTCCTGCGCTTCACTTTCAAGGACACTGCAGCTCGCGCTCGCCCAGTCAAAACCCGGGTCCCGTGGAGACCAGCGGTTCTCTAACCGAACGGTTAACGGCTCCAAACGCGCCGCGCGGATCGGTGTGCTTTACCTTTTTGCCGGGACGCTGAGGATAGCCGGTGTACGGGCTGGTTCCTGTCCTTGGCGGCGCAGAGAGCAGCATTATTCCCGATCCTGCCGTGCGGAGCGCCGAGCACAGCCGAGCCCAGCCAGCCCTGTGACGTCACGCAGCGCCCAGTGTGGGAGAGAGCGGAGCCGCGCGCTCAGCCTGAAGAACATCAGCATCACCGCCGACTCCGTGTGCGTGTATAAATATACGCGAAACTGACAGCAGCGCAACGTAGGGAAAAAAACCCCCAAAACATTTCCTTACTCCAGTTAAACGTCGTTTAATGGTCGCGTCCCAGTCTGTGAAAGAGGACCTTCACAGATACTTTGCACAGTGTTTTATTTTGACAATATTAATGTGAGAAGGTCCCGGGTTCAATCCCAGGGTGGAGCAGCCTGGGTCCTTTTAATGTCCTCCCCGTGTCTGCGTGGGTTTACTCCTGGTACTCCGGTTTCCTCCAACATTCCAAAGACATGCGTGTTAGGATAATTGGCTTCTCTAAAGTGGCCCCTAGTGTGTGGCTGTGTGTGTTTGTATGTGTGTGCCCTACTATGGATTGCCGCCCCGTCTAGGGTTGTTCCTGCCCTTGCGCCCAGTTGCCGGGTGGACACCGTGTTTGATAAGTGGAAGATAATGAATGAATTAATATTAATGTGAGCACAGTATGATTTTTTTACAGTATGCAGTCAGCTTTGTATCTATTATAAAATTTGACACTTACACACGACTAATCGAAAGGAACGTCCATCTTTTCGGATTTCAAGAACGCAACTCTTTATTGTCAGCAGGTGTCGCAAGGGTTCGCCCGTACTGGTTTTCTGCCATTCGGACAAAGGCATGTCTAACCCCTTTTGAGTCCCAGCACCCCCAACAATGTAAAAACAAAACAAAAAAAATTTTTTTCATCCAAGTGAAAGCTGATCCCTAAATTGAAACAAAAAATACCACAGGAACTGTATGGTTTAAACGTAATATTGAAATAGCCAAATTATTCAAGTGGTGGGTTTGTGGTGCACAGGCTCAACATGAGTGGTAGCTTTTTCCTTTATTTCTGTCTTTAAAGTGACAGTGTTGTCCCTACCCAAACGTCAGATGTTCTTTCCTCACAAGTGCGATAACAGTCATCAATTAAAAAAGGGCTAGGGGGGCTCGCATCTCGTTGGGTGCTCAGCACCTCTAAACCTCTTCTTCTAGAATCACCCCTGTATATTTCTTAAGACAAAGGACGTTAAAGCGAACAGGCGTGGATTGCTTGCATAGTAAACGTCCATCCCTGTACATAGGCCTAGTTTTATACAAAACTTTGGGAACCTTTTATCGGGTCACGTGCTAGATGTTAACCTTTTGCAATACCAAACTGAAATTCTTTTTAGTATTTTAAAGCTTCTGGTCAAAATGCATGATACGTTTTCTGTATGAGCAAAGCTTCCCAATGATCCACTAGTGTAGGATGTAAGATTTCAGAACTTAATGTAGTTGTTTTGCATGTGCATATTAATTTAAATGTCATGATCAGATTAATTTCTGTTAAAAACAGAATTATCTCAAAACTGCTCCTCAATAGAGTAAACCTATAGCAACAGCGGAAAGGAAAATCTCTATCCTAATGCTTTGTAATGAGCGAAAAACCTTGGGAAGACCAAGACTCAAAAAGGCGTCCCGCTTCCTTGGGCAGTTCAGAGATGATCTTCTGCATACTTGAGCTGCGCTGAGTGCTTATCTGAGTCACTGTTGCCTTTTTAAAAATCTGAAATCACTCTGGAAATTCTCCTCTGCCCTTTGGCACTGAGGCATTTTTGCCCAGAGAACAGCCGCTTCTCTTTTTTTGGACTATTTTGTGTAAGTCCTAGAGCTGTCTGAGCATACAAACCCCAGAGGATCAGCAGTTTGTATAATAATCAGACCAGCCTGTCTAGCACCAGTAACCATGCAATGTTCAAAGTCACATCCGTTACCTTACTTTCCTGTTCTGATGCTTGATTTGAACTTGACCATGCCTACATGACTAAATGCATTGAGCTGCTGCTGTGTGATTGATGGATTAGAAGTGTATAATACATACAGGGGTTAGACAATGAAACTGAAACACCTGGTTTTAGACAAAGGTTTGGCTATAGCAGCCCGGCCGTG
>JAVSBV010000037.1:1015231-1029095 GCA_033117975.1 Parotocinclus spilosoma | reverse complement strand
CTGTGGAGTTTTAGCTTACAGCTGTGGTGTTTTATTTTAATGCTGTGGAGTTTTAGCTTACAGCTGTGGTGTTTTATTTTAATGCTGTGGAGTTTTAGCTTACAGCTGTGGTGTTTTATTTTAATGCTGTGGAGTTTTAGCTTACAGCTGTGGTGTTTTATCTTACAATAGTGGTGTTTTATATTAAAGCTGTGGGGTTTTATCTTACAATAGTGGTGTTTTATTTTAAAGCTGTGGTGTTTTATATTAAAGCTGTGGTGTTTTATCTTACAATAGTGGTGTTTTATTTTAAAGCTGTGGTGTTTTAGCTTAAAGCTTTGGTGTTTTATCTTACAATAGTGGTGTTTTATTTTAAAGCTGTGGTGTTTTAGCTTAAAGCTGTGGTGTTTTAGCTTAAAGCTTTGGTGTTTTATCTCAAAGCTGGGGTGTTTTAGCTTAAAGCTTTAGTGTTTTATCTTACAATAGTGGTGTTTTATCTCAAAGCTGTGGTGTTTTAGCTTAAAGTTTGGTTTTGGTGTTTTATCTAAAGGTTTTGGTGTTTTATCAAAAACCTTTTTCTTTAATCTAAAAGGTGTCGCATTTCTTAAGAGCCTCTTTTGATCATAGCAAGGACTTTCGTATTTTGGGGTGTTTGGTATGTTCTCCAGCATTTGATGTGTTTTTGGTTTTACAGGTTTATCTTTGGACTTTGATGAGGACCGTCTGTACTGGGTCAGCTCGGGTAACGGAACCATCAGCCGCTGCCGACTGGATGGAACCGGGCTGGAGGTTCTTGAGGGGGTGAAGGACAAGTTGAACAAACCCTCAGCTCTGGCCATCATGGGTATCACTATGACCTAAAGTAACCCTTCATTAATTATTTCATGCACATGCTCTGATTAACTGAGCGTCGTTGCCTAGGTAATAAACTGTGGTGGGCGGATCAGGGCACCGATCAGATCGGGACGTGCGATAAACATGATGGAGGAAACTGGAAAGTTCTACGTAACAACACGGCACCCATGATGCACATGAAGATCTACAATGAGACAGTGCAGACTGGTACGGGATGGAGAAACCAACATAGGCTAATGCAGCAACTTTTAATTACCTGTTTATTTATTATATAATTATTGTTATTATAATATTTAAAATAATAAAACTTGGAATTAAAAATATATATATATTTTAGGGGAAATATAGAGTCATTTTTTTTATGAACCTGTATAATCATTATATGATAACAATAACAAAATTATAACTAGAGTAAAGGTTAATTAATCAATATATAAACCTTAATTTAAACATTTTAGCTAAGTTAAATGCAAATTAAAGTTTTTAATTAATTAATTAGTTTCTTTTAGACTTGTGTAGTGAAAGCAGTTTTTAAAATGAATATCTTTGTTGGTTAATTTAGTGATGAAACTGTGAAGTAGTGGCAGTAGCTTTTTAAAATAAATTCGTTTATTTTAGGGATTTATAATAATAATTATAATAATAATAATTCAAAAATATACATTTTAAAATTAATTTTACTGCACACTAATATTTATATAATTATTATTATTTATCTTTATTTATTATTAGTAGTAGTAGTATTTTTATCCCATCATGTGCAGTGACAACAATAACTGTATTTATTTTTATTAGTCATTCATGTATTAATTGATTTTAGTGAGCAATGTGTGCAGTAATAACAATAACTATTTTTTTATTATTAATTGTAGGGACCAACCTCTGCAGTAATAACAATGGCGAATGCTCTCAGTTGTGTTTACCGACTTCAGCCACGAGCCGCTCCTGCATGTGTACAGCTGGGTACAGCCTGAAGAGCGGCCAACAGTCCTGCGAGGGTAACACACACACACACACACACACACACACACACACACACACACACACACACACAGTGTGTTGTTGTGTACTCATGTTTGTTGCTCGTAGGTGTGGGTTCGTTCTTGCTTTACTCGGTCCATGAGGGAATAAGAGGAATCCCACTCGACCCGGCTGATAAATCAGATGCTCTGGTGCCAGTTTCAGGCTCCTCCCTCACCGTGGGCATCGACTTCCATGCTGGTGAGTCTCTTCCACACCAACACACCCCTGACGCGCTCCTGTTTTCTATTTCGTGTAATAATGAGATTATATTGGGATCTGGTAGCTTTTTAAATGAATAATCTTAATATAACGATATTAATTTATGGATCTGTGATTATATTTCTGTGTTCTAGATAACGACACTATCTACTGGGTGGACATGGGCCTGAGTACCATCAGCAGAGCCAAAAGGGATCAGACATGGAGAGAAGACGTCATCACCAACGGCATCGGCCGAGTGGAGGGCATCGCTGTGGACTGGATCGCAGGTCTCACACTTGCACACTTACACACACGCACACTTACACGCACGCACGCGCGCGCACGCACACACACACACACACACACACAGAGGATCAGCTCCAGAAATACTGGCACGACAACAGAACATCATTTGTGCAGAAGTGCTCAATTTGGCCGCTTTAACAACTCATTTTATTAAAAAAAGTAACCAAATCTATTTTTATAGTGCCTATTTTTAGCCACTAACATGTATAAGAGGCTGTGACTGTAAATGGTTTCTTTTATTTGTGTAAAATCGTGACTGTATATAATTTAATTAATTTTTTTAAATGTACTAATTGCTATTAGTGTTTCCTTTAGTTACTTACATTAATTACTCAATTTAAATCATTTGTATGAACAACTGGAAGATGAATAACAGCGGCTGTATATAATTAATTTACATATTTTTAAAATAATGTGTATGTTAAATAACAGCAACTGTATTTAAATGTAATGATGTTTTTTTTTTTTTTATTAAAAAGTTAAATAATGGCAGCTCTAGTTTTTTTAGTTTAAAAACTGTTTTTTCCTTCATTAATAAATTTTTAGATACTAACGTGTTTAGGGTGAATAATGGCGATTATTTATTATATTAGTATTAGTATTTAGTATAATCTTTTAATATATATTTTTTTTTAATGTTAGCTTTTTATATATGGTCTATAACGGCATGGTATATAAATTTAATTAAATCATTTTTAAAAATGTAATTTTTATTTAAAAATTTTATTTAAAAAAACATTTATTTTATTTTTTATTATAATTTTTTATTAAAAATGTATTTGGTAAATTAGGGGGAATAACGATGACTTTATATCATTTGATTTATTTTTTCGTTCTTATTTTATACTAACATGTTTAAGGTGTCTGTCTTCAACTATGTTTTTTTTTTTTTATTTATTCTTTTTTTTTAGACAATATTAGCATTTTAATTAATAAACTAATTTATTTATGTACATATTTTTTCTATTAATTATTCTTTATTTACTAATATGTGTTGTATGTAGTAACATGTATATTTGGTTTTTATTCAGTATAAGCTAAAAGTTGACACTCTTTGATCTAACACCACAGCACTTTTTCCCCACACCCTAAGCAGCGCTTTCTAGACGGATCTCCTTTGAGCTTTAAGTCAGATCTGGATCAAACCTTTGTTTTGGTTCTGTTCTTTGCGTGCAGGGAACATCTACTGGACAGATCAGGGCTTCGACGTGATCGAGGTAGCGCGTCTGAACGGGTCGTTCCGTTACGTGGTCGTCTCTCAGGGACTGGACAAACCTCGAGCCATCGCTGTCCATCCAGAGAAAGGGTGCCTTTACATTATCCTGACGATCTGAAAAAGCCTTAGGTTGGGTTTCTGTGTAAGCTTTGATCTTTTTCTCCTTCTGTCTTCTAGGTATCTGTTTTGGACAGAGTGGGGTCAGTACCCCCGCATCGAGAGGTCCCGTCTAGATGGCAGTGGGAGAGCCGTCCTGGTTAACGTTAGCATTAGCTGGCCTAACGGGATTTCCATCGACTATGAGGTACGATCCTAAACCAAACAGTTCCGCAGTGGGAGTGTGTGTGTGTGTCGGTGTGTGTGAGTCCTCTTGTGGTGTGCTCCTCCTTCAGGACGGCCTGCTGTACTGGTGTGATGCTCGCACCGATAAGATTGAGCGCATTAATTTAGAGACAGGAGAGAACCGGGAGCTGGTGCTGGCCAGCAATAACATGGACATGTTCTCTGTCTCCGTCTTTGAGAACTACATCTACTGGAGCGATCGGTATGTCTGCCTGCTCCTCTTTACTCTAATCCTGTTATTTATTTATGTAGTATGATCCCCCTGCCAAGCTCCCTCTCCCTCAGATACCTGACTGTATGTGATGTAGGTGGAATTAACAGCTAAGAGTTTTATTAGTTTAATTATTTATTAGTTAACCTGTTCTTTATTGTGTGTGTTTGTGTTAGTACCCACTCTAATGGTTCTATAAAGCGAGGAAGTAAACACAACGCCACAGATTCGGTTACTCTGAGGACGGGACTCGGCGTTCAGCTTAAAGATATTAAAGTCTTTAACAGAGCACGGCAAAAAGGTGAGATTATCCTTTTTTAAATGTATTTAATTTGTTTTTGTGTAAGGTGAATATGTGCGTAAGGCTATATATTATTTATTTAATTTTAATTGTTTATTTAATAATTTTTTTGGATACTATTGTTTAACATGAATATGGGCATCTATATATTTTAAATAATGGAGGCTGTTTATCATTTATTACATTTTTAATTAATTTGTTTTTCAATACTAAAGGTGAATAATGGGGGCTGTATTATTTATTTATTTTATTTATATATTTTTTATCATTATTTTTAAATACAAATGTTTAAGGTAAGTAATGGTGGCTGTATATTTTGTATTATTTGTAAGCTGTATACTTTTTATTTTAGTTTTTATTTTTATTTTTGTTGTTGCTGTTTTTGTTTTAAGATACCAATGTTTAAGTTGAATAATGGATGCTGTTCATCATTTATATATATTTTTTAATTGAGTTATTTTTTTCAATACTTTTGTGTGTATGGTGAATAATGGTAGCTGTCTATAATACATTAATGAATTACTTTAAAAATGAATTAATTAATAACACTAAATAATGGCGGATGTATATAAATTATTTATTTATATTTTATTTTTAGATACTAACATGTGTAAGGTGAATAACAGCGGCTGTATATAATTTATTTATTTATTTCTATTTTATTTTTAGGTACTAACGTGTGTAAGGTGAATAACGGTGGCTGTATATAATTTATTTATTTATTTCTATTTTATTTTTAGGTACTAATGTGTAAGGTGAATAACGGTGGCTCTATATTATTTATTTATTTATTTATTTCTATTCTATTTTTAGGTACTAACGTATGTAAGGTGAATAACGGCGGCTGTATATAATTTCTTTATTTATTTCTATTTTATTTTTAGGTTCTAACGTGTAAGGTGAATAACGGCAGCTCTACTTTATTTATTTATTTATTTATTTATTTATTTATTTATATTTTATTGTTAGGTACTAATGTGTAAGGTAAATAACGGCGGCTGTATATAATTTATTTATTTATTTCTATTTTATTTTTAGGTACTAACGTATGTAAGGTGAATAACGGTGGCTGTATAGAATTTATTTATTATATTTTATTTTTAGGTACTAACGTGTGTAAGGTAAATAACGGCGGCTGTATATAATTTATTTATTTATTTCTATTTTATTTTTAGGTACTAACGTGTGTAAGGTGAATAACGGCGGCTGTATATAATTTATTTATTTATTTCTATTTTATTTTTAGGTACTAACGTGTGTAAGGTCAATAACGGCGGCTGTGAGCAGTTGTGTTTATACCGTGGGAACTCTGAGCGTTCTTGCGCCTGTGCACACGGCGCGCTGGATGAAGATGGGCGGAGCTGCCGCGATTACAACGGTTACTTGCTGTACTCGGAGCGTACCATTCTGAAGAGCGTACACTTATCAGATGAGAAAAACCTGAACGCCCCGATCAAACCATTCGAGGACGCGGACCACATGAAGAATGTGATAGCACTGGCATTCGATTACCGCGGCGGAGGAGGGAGGGGAGCGAACAGGATCTTTTTTAGTGACATCCACTTTGGAAACATCCAGCAGATCAACGACGACGGATCAGAGCTCAGGACGGTGGTGGAGAGTGAGTGGATATATATAAATAAATAAATATATACAAATATATAGAAATATGATAAATACTGTTAAGTGGTTTCTATGGTGTTTCTAGGAAATTGCTAAGTGGTTGCTATGTGCTTGCCAGGCTGTTGCTAAGTGGTTGCTAGGCAGTGGCTACATGGTTCCTAATGGTTTCTAGGCTATTACACAGGTTTTCTGCTATGTTTTTGACAAGTGGTTGTTATATGGTTGCCATATGGTTGCTAGGCAGCTGCTATGTGGTTTCAAAGTTGTTGATAAGCTTTTCCCACATAGTTGCTACGTGGTTGCTAGGCAGTTTCTACATTGTTGCTAAGTGGTTGTGAGGCTATTGCTCTGGTGTTGCTAAGTCGTTGCTATATTGTTCTTACGTGGTTGCTACATGGTTGTTAGTGGTTGCTAGGTTGCTGCCAAGTTTAACAAGCAAAATAAACCTTTATGCAGAACTCTAAAACCACAAACAGTGGATTTATTTGTAATGTTTACTTTTCGTATTCCAATTAATTTGAAAAGTTCCGCATTAAAACGTACAGAATTCCTAAAACGAGCAGCGTCAGTCCTGCAGCAGATCTGAAACTTTTGTACACGACTCGCCGTTACACTACTTCATAACAACAACAGTGTAATACACCATCCGGCCACTGTAGGGACCCGGGTTTGAGTCCCAGTGGTGCCTTTTTGCCTTGTCAGGTGTCGCAAATCCGTAACACTCGTTTGCTTAACAGTTCCTTAAGCTCCACCCTGAACTTTTGGGACATGAAGACGTACAGGACCGGGTTTGCGACTGTCGACGATGTTGCCATGACGCGGGCGAAGGTGGCGTAGGGGCCGAGTCCGGGCGAGGGTCTGTTTGCCGAAGGTCTGTACCCAAGCTGGACCAGCATCATGCCGTACGAGGGCAGCCAGCACAGAACGAAGGCTAGCACCAACAGGACGGACGTGTTTGTCACCTGCGCCTGGTACTGCTCCAGACGGTCCACGTGGGTGGCGCAGTTCTGCCGGGTCCTCCTCAGGAAGTAGTAGATCTTGGCGTACACTGCTACGATGACCACCAACGGGAGGGCGAACGCGATCAGGAAGTGGCAGACGCTGTACGCGATTTGCCCCACGTCTGACAAGAAGTTGAAGCAGACCAGGTCCTCCCGTGATGAGAGCGACTCGACCCCTACGATCAACCTCCTGGAGGCGAACTGGGGGAGTCCCAAGACCATGGCCGGGATCCAGAGCACTCCGGCAGCAATCTTGACGCGTCCGTCCCTGCGCCAACGGTAGGCTTTGGTCGGATGGACCACAGTGATGTAGCGTATAAACGCCAGAGCGGCCAGAGTGAAAGCGCTGGCAGAGGTGCACATCGCACCCAGGAAGCTCACGGCTTTGCACATAAAGGCTCCGAAAGGCCAGTTCCGGTTGGCGATGGCCACCGTGTGGTACGGGATGCAGGAGAGCAAGAGCAGGTCGGCGACGCTCAGGCAAAGAAGGAGTACGTTCGTACCGTTGGCGTTGGCTTGCGGGATCGCCCCACTTCCCATACCAGCGGCGGGACAGTGACGCCCTCGCTTCATGGTCCGCAAGATAATGATGATCACCAGGACATGACCGAAAGTTCCTGTGACCAAAATGAAGGTGTCCAAGATGGGAACGAGAATTTGCTCGACGCTGGTCGGCCCTGGTGCGTCGCTGGCGTTCCCTGCTGCAGAGGAGTTCTCCATTCCCACAAGTGTCGGCATATTTTTTAGAGACGTACCATCATCGTCCCTAAGAGCATCAACCAAGAACAGTTCGGCAGCGGAACCGTGGAGATCTGGTGCCAAACTTGACCCCAAATCGCAGTTTTCACCGTCCGTTTTTTGTTCTTTCTGTTCTCCTTCTGGTCTAAACTGGAAAAGTTTCCTGAAGGCCCACTAGTTCCTACAATGAATCTTGAGTATGTTCTTTGCTATTCGAGGTTGTGTTCAGTCCAAGTAAAGTACAGACAGCATTGTCCATGAGGTTGCTTGACCTGGAGTCTGGTGGTGCACCAAAATATGATTTCTTAACCTCTCAAATATCCTTCTTTAAAAGTCTCTGAACGGCATGTGATGGTGCATCCACAGTTCAAAGCTGTCCTTTGTTACCGAGAACCAAGAGCGTGGCACGTTCTTATTCTGGAGGTTCTTCGTAATTGAAGTCCCGGAGCGAATGTAAAGTGTGTCCCTCACGCCGGGGTTCAGCGCCCCTCTGGTCCTTGTTCTTAACGCTCTTGTGGAATGAGAAAATCCAGAACACAATAAGACCTCGCTCAAATGGTCAGCACACAGCCTGACAATGTTCCAAATGCCTTCTGGCTTACCAAGCTCCTGGAAAAGTCAACAACGCCAGATTAATAGATGTATAGACAATAGCACAGATACACTGTAAAAAGAAAAGTTTTTGGTCATCGCTCCTAATGATTGAGCACTGCTATTTCAACAACGCTCATTTGCAACCCATTCCTAAAGTAAAATGTTTATTTCTGGATTCTCCAGAAGCTTCAGCTCGACTGAAAACGCACTGGAATGCCAAAAGTGAATCTTATCTAACATGAGAAGCCGACCTTACGCTCAACTTCCAAATCTAAAGCAATTAAAAGGCTCTTTTAAAAAGAGACAGTCTGCTTGAGCTTTAGGGGTGCTGAGCACCCAATGAGAAACCTAATGAGCACCCCTAAAAAGGGTTTAAGCACACTTATGTGTAGCACATAGAGGTCTTTTTGAGGTGTCCACAAAACTTTGGCCATACAGTGTTTTAATCTCCTAGCCTGTATAACAATAAAAGTAGCTTCTCCCTTTTCGGAAGTTCAATCACACCACGTTATTTGAATGTACCTCGTTATAGGAAAAGGTTTGGATAGCGAATATCTAAGACTAATTCGCAACTGGACGTGTAAACAAATCTCTATTTATCTCTAATAATTATCTTGAAAAGAACAAAAATTTAAGAGCATTTAAGACAAGTAGAGGGTTTTTAAACCCAATTTTAAAAGTCACATCACCGTAAATCACCGGGGCTGTAATGCCACGTTTTTGATTCTCTCTGTGTTTTGTATATCAGCTGCTCATAGAAGTTGATTACTACCTTTGTTTTGTTTATGTAGCGTTATTAAACGCCGTTTTAATTTCCCTTAGATTTGGTATTTGGTAGTAATTCCTTTTGGGTTGTCACGTTTTTGAGCTAGTTGACTAATGAATCCATGTCTAAAAATGGTTTTCATATTAAACTGCTCACAAAAATTCTGGGATATCTCATTTTGATTTGAACTGGCAACACACGATGCAAGGTGGGAACCCACCCTAGACAGGGCACCAATCCATCACAAGGCATAATCACTCAGACACTTTAGAGATATCCCTTGGCCGAACGAGTTTGGCATATGGGAGGACTCTGACACAGATATAGAGAGAACATACAAACTCCCCACAGGTGGATTGGATTGATAGACATGTAGAGAAATAAGGAGATCTTTAGATAGAGAATCAAATGTAGGACCTCGGGCTTGGAGGCATCTAGGATGGGCCATCACCATGGAAACAGGGATTGTGCGTAGGGCAAATCAGGATTACAGAACTTTCTTTTTTTTTTGTAAAAAGAAAGAAAGACAAAGATAAAATGACAGAAAAAAGGATCAGGGAAAATTAAGTAATAAGTATATCAGTCATCAAACAAGAAAAAAAGATCAGGAGAAAAAGAGTCAAATAAAGTAATTAAAAACCAAGGTTAGTTATGGACAAGAGAGATAAAAAGAGACAAAGAAGAAAAAAACAGAAGGCACAAAGAAAGAAAGAAAAAAAGAAAGAGTTGCAGAAGGGAAGTAATAAATACATGATTTATGAAAAAAAGGAAATAAAGAAAAGGAGTAATAATACAGAGAGCAAGTAATGGAGTAGTAAATAAATGAGCTATCAAGAAAAAAAGAAAAGAAAGAGGGAAAGAAAAAGGGGAAATGAATGAAAGAAAGTGTAAAAAAGGAAGGTTAATTTCAAGAAAGAGAAGTTTAAAAAAGGTATAAAAAAGGAAAGAGAGAATGTGGGAGGAAACAAACACAGATGTAGGGAGAACATGCAAACTCCCCACAGGTGGAATTTGGGGCAGGAATCGAACCAGGGATTTGTAAAGCGAAGGTACTTATCACTCCCCAAAACAAAATGTCTGAAGATGGGAGTGTTTGTTGGTCTCCTCAGGGGCGAGTTAGCGTTTTAGGCAGCTGTGCCACCCGGGCACCGAGCAGTGCCACTTTTTAACAGAGGTAGAAAAGATGGATGAAAGTTTTCATTTTACCTTTTTACAGCGTTAAAGTCGAGAAGATCAGAGAGTATTTTGTGGATCCTGGACATGAGAGTCGATCCCAAATCTCACCAGCAGCTGCTCGATTAAAAAAAATGCGTTTAAAAGTAGAAGTACTTTTCCTAATCCCTAGATCAATACTGATCCCAGTATACTCCCAGTGTAAAACGAGTCCCAGATTGAACGTTCTTTCCTTTTTTTTCTCTCACCCCTGTTCTTCTCCGCTCGCAGTCTAGCTGTGGAATGAGGAAATCAAAGCTGAGCTCACACGGATCGATATTTACAGCCGTCGTAAATCTGGATAAGACCACGCCGGTATGAGAATCACGCAGTCCAAAGAACGGTTGGCATGCCAACGTGGTCCTGATAGCTCATGTAGAAGCAAGTCACAGTCCGGGACAAGTTTATGAGCCTCTTGTTACAAATTAAGGATTAAAAAAAAAGGCTTTCCGATTTTTATCAGGGTTTGGTGACTCATCTGCTTACAAAATGTTCCCGTGTCTGGAGGAGCTTGTGCAGCTTTAGTTCATAAACAGGATTACGTCGTTTAGTCTTTGATTGCAATAAAATAAAAATATCAGCTTTAGTAAAAGTGTGAATTTTAATCTAAGATTAATCTAAAAAAATCTAACCAGAGATTTTTGGTGTTAAAAATTCTACCTTGTGGCTCGAGGTTGGGCGGTATTCATCTGATTCGTCTGATTGTTCCTCAGTTGGTAATCCTGCAGAAGTCTCTCTGAGGCTGGCCATGTTTCAGAGCGAGTGTGACAGAAGCCAGACGTCCTTTGAACCCTGCCCAGTGCTGAGATCCATAAACAGGAAGATCTGTTTAACCAGATGCTCAGATGGTCGCTGGTCGCCAGGGCCAATTAAACGCCACGGCCCATAAAAACGTCTTTAAAATCATGTCCAATTCCAGTTCTGTTCCTACGAGGGTGTTTGCTCCGTATTTAAAAAAAACGCGACACTTTGTACTTTGTACCTGGCAGATCGAGTTGAGTTCAAACAAACACGGGACGGAAGCTTTTAGAGCCGCGGGGGGTTTTAGGGGAAACGGCAGACGAGGCAGAGTTACGGGTCTGAAATAATCATATTCGATTTACATGATTGAAAGATCAATGGATCAATTGGATTAATAGACAGGTAGAGAACTGAGGAGATCTTTAGATAGAGAATTAAATTTCTGACAAATTCCTGACAAGGCTTGGAGGCATCTAGGGTGGGACATCACCATGGAAACAGGCATTGTGCTCAGGCCAATCAGGATAACAGAACTTCCTGTTTTTGGGAAGGAATTAAAGAGAAAGATAAAATGATAAAAGAAGGAATAGGGATAATTAAGTAATAAGTATTTCGGTTGTCAAACAAGAAACAAAGATAAGGAAAATGAGTCATAAATAAATTCATTTTAAAAAGTTAGTTATGGAAAAGAGAGATAAAAAGAGGCAAAAAAGAAAAAAAAAAGAAAGAGTTGCAGAACTGAAGTAATAAATACACGATTTATGAAAAAGAAAGAGAAATAAAGAAACAGAAAAAAGAGCGAGATGGACAGAAAGTAGTAAATAAATAGAAAAAATCAAGAAAAAAAGGCAGGAAGGAAGAAAATAAGAAGAGAACATTAAATGGAAATTAATGAAAGAAAGTGTGGAAAAAAAGAAAAGTTAAGTTTAAAAAAGGTGTAAAAAAAATTTTTAGGGAAAGAATGCAAGAAAGAAAAGGGAGAGAGAGAGAAAGAAAGAGAAAAGAAAGAGAGAAAAAGAAAGATAAAGGAAGAGCGGAGAATTAATAATAAATAAAGTTATGAAAAATAATGGAAAAAGCTAAATAAATGTACGCTATCTTTTGTTCTAGACCAAACACGATAAAAAATGAGCATCTAGACTGTTATGAGAAACAAGTCCAAAAGCCAGGCTATATCATGGTATGGGGTCGGGTCCGGACCCTTGATAAAAGTCGTTTACACTTCTATAATGCAGCATTAATGCAGAAAAGTACACCGAGATTTTAGAACAACATAAACTGCTTTTTTATGAAAAAAAAAAAAGATGAAACAAACCAAAAACCACATGCTGCACACATTTTAAAGGCATGGCTGTGGAAGACACAGGTACGGGTATGGACTTTGACCCTCTGCAGTCCTGACCTGAATGGGTGTAGAATTTGGAGGAAGAAAGGAACAAAATAAATAACTATTAAATCACTTTGAATCATCTGTAACTAAACATTGCTAAATGTTATAAATTAAATAAACCCTTTTTAGAGTTATACCTTTTTTGGAATCTGTTACAGGTCTGAAATGCAGGAATGGATGTTTATTAACCAGATTAAAAAAACATAACATCTCAGATTCATCCTGTCTGCAATGAAATAAAAGGAAAAGCAAATGTTAGAATCACGGTTCCTGTTCCTGTTCTGTGTGTAAGCTAGTTTTGTGTTCATATCCTCAGACGTGGGCTCAGTAGAAGGGCTGGCATATCACCGAGCCTGGGACACACTGTACTGGACCAGCTACACCACCTCCACCATCACCCGGCACACAGTGGACCAGAGCCGCTGGGGAGCTTTCGACCGTGACGTGGTCGTCACCATGGCGGGAGACGATCATCCCCGAGCCTTCGTCCTGGACGAGTGTCAGAAGTGAGAAAACTGAATGGGCTGTTTGGTTAGAATTGCAGTGTTTAAATCATAATGAGTACTTAGTCATATTGATCCTTTATAATAATGAATACGCCGTTATTCAGCGCCACCTGCAGGATCTAAAGTTTCCACCACCTAAAGACACTTTTTTTGTCTGGGAGTTTATAGTGATGGTAATAATGGCCATGCTTCTTTCTATTTCCTCAGTTTGATGTTCTGGACGAACTGGAACGAGCAGTCTCCCAGTATTATGCGCTCTCAGCTCTCAGGGTCGAACGTTGTGATCATCATCGGTACTGACATCAAAACCCCCAACGGTCTGGCCATCGACCACCGCACCGAGAAGCTCTACTTCACCGACGCAACACTCGACAAGATCGAACGCTGCGAGTACGACGGTAGCCACCGATACGTGAGTCCTACGTCCTGCACCTTTAGTTACAATCAATAAGGAATCAGGAGATCAAAAGTAATTGGACACAGAACCCTTTTGTGTGTGTGTGTGTGTGTGTGTGTGTGTGTGTGTGTGTGTGTGTAGGTCATTCTGAAGAATGAGCCGGTGCACCCCTTTGGTTTGGCCGTGTACGGTGAGCACATCTTCTGGACCGACTGGGTTCGAAGAGCCGTGCTGAGGGTCGGGAAATTTGTGGGAGCCGACATGAAGGTGTTACGAGCTGACATTCCCCAGCAGCCCATGGGCATCATCGCTGTCGCCAATGACACCAACAGCTGTGAGTCTGAGCCGGGTCTTACAGAACGCAAATCAATTTAAAGCGATATTAATGTCCGTGTGTGTGTGTGTGTGTGTGTGTGTGTGTGTGTGTGTGTGTGTGTGTGTGTGTGTGTGTGTGTGTGTGTG
>JAVSBV010000037.1:1002734-1015131 GCA_033117975.1 Parotocinclus spilosoma | reverse complement strand
ATATACAGGACAAAAATATAGGACATTTGTGTGCGTTATTAAAAAACTAAAATAAATCAAAGACAACTTCTCTAGGTTACAATGGTAAAGTATTCAGTGTGACCTCCCCTTGTGCTTGAAATAAATTACATAAAGGAGTGGTGTAAGGTGGTGCTGATGATATATTTTTATTTATTAATTCTGTAATTATTTGTGGAGAAAACATTTTTGATAAATAGTTTGCCCAGTAGTCAAGGATGCCCCCCCACAGGTGCCTCTAAAGCAGTGTACTTTATTTTGTAATGACAGTGTGCTCTCGAGCTGGAATGAATGTCACAAGTTTGTGCAAGATCTGTTTGTACACGCTCTCCCAAAATAATTTCCAAATATTTCCACAGGGAATGCTTGGCTTTATCTGTCTTTAAATGTAAAAGCTTGGTGCGTTTAGTTCGAGTGACTGTGTAAAATCCATGGCAGGGAGTGCTTCTTGGACTTCCTTTGTCTTCAGGGAGTTGTTGCAAACTTTGAGGTGTGTCAGGTCATTATCTTAACAAAGATCCAAACAGGCGTTGTTTTGGTGGTCATGGTCTCTCCATTGTACATTCTCCTTCCCCAGATCAATGATTGTTTGTATTCACCAATAACAGCAGCGAGATTTTGTTAATCAATAGGTCATGCACCCAAACAGATGTAGCATAAAACTGCATCATATGTTTGTCTAACCCTATGCTGTGAGCAGCACATATAAAATGCAGAATCAAAAGAAGTAGTGCTGTGTAAAGTCCAGTTCTAGTGGCTCAATGGTTAGGCTGGAAACTGTGGTTCCTGACTGTCTTCTCTCGGGCAGGATTTGCTACGGGAAGGCAGGTGGTTCGTTTTAAATTCCTGTTACCTAATTTCAGGATAGGCTCCAGACTTTTGCCTGTATTCTGATCAGAATGAGCTTTAAGAGGTGTTTTGTGACACTGCTTAGAAGCTTCTGAGTTTCACATTTGGCAGAGGAAACATCTGTCAAAGGAAGTCTTTCACTGACCAAATAAATGATCAGTCTTCAGTCTCATTAAGTGTGTGCATGCACATGAAGTCTAAATCAGTATTCTTTGTCTGCCTGTGTGTGCAGTGCAGCTAGCAGTAAAACCAGGGTTGCCAGGTCTGTTTATTCTTAGAAAATGTGCTTCTTTTGGGGTTATTTACCTGGAGCATGAGTGTTTTGTGGGACATGGCAACCCTAGACTGAAATGCATCACCCGCTAGATGGCAGGCAAACATTTTGTGGCTTTATAGTCCACAAACAGTATTATGTTTTGTATTATAAAAGTCTTATATTCAAGAAAATGAATAATTCGAATATTTAGTTAAAGTTTGCAATTTACATCACATTTTTGTGAGATTATTGGCTGGTAGCAAAGTAGAAATCTGGTTACTACCTCGTCTCATAAACGTAAACCAAGGTTTCCCATTACCTGATTACTTAAATTCAAGTTTATCGGATTATCTGCATGTGATTTTCTACAATTATGGGTTATTATATGAGTGCATGTAAACACTATCTAGGATGGTGGACAAAATGCAAAATAGACACTTTGTAGGTACTGTGAACCATCAGCCAGGTGGTGGAAGCATAGCTCAAAACGCAGGTGGAATACTTATCCTACCAAATTCCTGCATTCAAATGTGGGGAGTTGTAAACACATACAAGGGGGCGTACACCTGTGACTGCTGACCCTGCGTGTTCAGTTACTTTCAGATTTTCGTGTAAACATATTAACAAAAACCTGTTGCTTACTGCCTTCGTCTTCACGGTCCTTTAGTCACGCACTGGAGGTGGGGTTTCCAGGTCTGCAGGGCTAAAGGGTTGTACGGTGTCCATGCGTCTCCCTGAACAGCCCACAAACCACCGTGCCACCCCATGATTGCTACATAGTACCTTGCCAACCAGCTCCCTCCTGAACTTCTGTGACACAAAAGCGTACAGCAGTGGATTGACCATGGATGAAGAGCTGGCCATCATGCGTGCCAGCACAACTATCAAAATGTTCTTGTTCTTGCTGTTACCAACCAGACAGAACATGACAATATAGGCAGGCAGCCAGCACACTGTAAAGACTACAACTAGCAAAAATGTGGTTTGCGTCACCTGCTTGTGGTAGCGCTCCAACTGCGAAACCTGGCCCTGCATGCTGGTCCTGTGCAGGAAGATGTAGAGTTTGCTGTACATCAGGACAATGATCAGCAAAGGAAGGGCAAAACCGAACAAAAACAGGGCGGTGCTGTAAAAGACCTGGCTGAGATCGCTTAGGAAGGCAAAGCAAAAAGTTGTGGTGTAGCTACCGACGGTGCGGAAGGCGAACTGCGGCGAGCCCAGCGCCACAGCAGTCACCCAGAGAAGGACAACCGAAATCCAGATCCACTGCTGCATGCCGGAGCGGTACACCCAGGTGGGGCGTGCTACAATAAGATAGCGTGACAGTGCTAATGCCGCTAGAGTGAACGCGCTACCAGTGTTGCAGGCCACCCCCAGGAAGCTCACGGCCTTGCATAGGAAGCTGCCGAATGGCCAGTTGCCGAGTACAATGGCGGCCGTGTGGAAAGGCAGCGAGAGCAGCAGCAGGATGTCTGAAGTGCTCAAGGTGAGAAGTAACATATCAGTACTGTAGAGCAAGCGAGAGCCTGTTCTCCATCTTCTCTTGAGCAAGATAAAGATTACCAGTGAGTGACCGACCAGACCAATTCCTATGATCATCATGTCTAGTATAGGTACCAAGACTTTGCGAATTCCCCATTCCAGCTCTGATTCCTAGCTTTGGTTGTCATTTTTCCAGTCAGCCATCCACAAAACAACAAATCCAGCCTCTCTAATGTGTTCTCCAAGTCTGAAATTGATGGCCCTGTGGAAGCACAGAAAAGCAACATCCATTAACTAGGGCAGCCACTCCCCCCACCACTCGTGTGCTAATCGTCTCTTATCACCACCTTCATGCAGACACACACGCACACACGCGCACACACACACAAACACACACTTCAGCAGTAATTGCATCTCTGTATTTGTTAGTGGCTGGAGATGGATCTGCCTGAGGAACAGGGACAATCTTCCTCTGCAATAACTTCTGTGTAATCATCACAGGCTGCACTGCCTCCAAACGACAAGCTACCCACTTGTTAAGGGTTTTGAGCTTTTGGTGTTTCATGTTTGCCAGTATATTTGGTGCTTCAGGTATTTCTTCGTGGCGTTTAAAAAAAAAAAAATAGAACCTCAAGTCACTACAGTTAGCCGGTATTGATCATGTGAAAACAGGCAACCTGTCATGGGGTGGCTTAACACCAGTTGCTATCTACCACTTGGTGATTTTTGTACCATTAATAAAACAAATAAGGATTATTCTCTTCTGCATTCGAGAACAAAGAAGAACGAGTCAAACCTTTTTCTACTACTACTTAGTTGATTTGGTTATTACCCGTTATTAGTTGATCGACCAAGATGAGCAGTTAAGGGGACTCACTAGCTTCAGAATAGTAACCCAGAATCTTAACCACTGATGTATGCTACTGAAAAATGGACGACGACTCCATGTGAAAATTGCTGCCAGCAATAGCTACTTTTTTCAGCTAGACTCTTTGATCTGCTCTCTTTATTTTCTTAATCTAGGCATGTGTGGAAATAACCAGATACAATATCCCACCAAACTACATGTCTAGTGAAATCAGTACCTTCAAAGATAACAGAACGTTTTCTGATTATTGCTTGCTAATTTGGTTTAGATTTACCAGCCAAAATGAACTCCGTCACAGTCTGTGCCCCACATGGTTCGCTTGTAATCTACCATAGGTAACATCGTGCAGGATTTGCATTTTGGTCAGTGTTGCCAAATTGACGAGTTTGTGGCTAGATTTAGACTTTTCAGACCCCTCAAACGAGTTGTTTGCAAAAAAGCATCTAGACAGATCTCGTAACCTTGTGTACAAACCTTCTATGTAGTTTTATTTGTAAATGTATTTGGTTCATCCTGTACAGAGAGTAAAAGAGATGAAGCTTACTGCTTGAGGTACTGGACTATGGACCAGAAGGTCCAAGGTTCAAATCCCACCTCTGCCAAAGTTAGGTCCCTGAGCAAGGCCCTTTAACCCACAATTGCTTGGATTGTAAGATTGTATTAATTGCAGGTCACTCTGGATAAGGGCGTCTGCTAAATGACGTAAATGTAAATGTCTTCTGGCGACATTTAGCGACTTTTCGAGTTTAGCTACTGTCCTCTGAAAAAGCTGGCAACACCAATTGTCCAAATGTGGCCCTTCCAGTGCAGTTGTGGCTGTGTACTGGCAGCCAAATTTGGTTGAAATCATCACCGTTATTCCATTTGGGCATGTGGGCTGAAGTAAAAGGCAAGTTAGCTCTTTGGGCTTGACTAATGCTGCCGCTAACATTTTGACATGTGATTTATTAGCCTGTATGTTGTGCACTTTGTAAAGAGGCTCAAGTGTTTTCTCTAAATAGAGAAAGCTCTAAACTGAGCATTAAGAAGTCATTTAGAACAGAAATGAGAGCAGCCATTAGCTTTGAGTAGTGTGTGCCTCAGAAAATCCAGAAAGAATTAGCCTACAAAACATGACTGACTAAAAGTTGCCTTTGTAATGGTATGGTAAAACAAGTAGTGCCTACCTTACTTGGCTGATGCAACACTTTAAACATGGACACTATTTGATTAAAAATGTAGCAGCACCTCACTTAACTTAATAGCTATGTTGCTACCATAAGCTGTTAGCTTAGCAGTGTGTCAAATACAAAGCTGATGGTTGATTTGTTTGTGTATTTTAGTTCCATTGGTTGTATTAATGACCAAATTATTTTTCCAGCGTTAGTCTATTAATTTGTGCATGTACGTCATAAATGTGCGAAAAGCTGCGGCTAACATAATTAATTTCCTTTCCGCTTTTTTTTTTTAGGTGAATGTAAGAACCTGAATGTAGCTTGCACTTTGCCCAGTTTTTGGTTTAGATTAGTACTTGATTTATTCAAGCACATAAGAGCTGGGTTTGTGTGTTTTATTGATGGATAGTCACAGACCAGTCTCTGCTGTGACGTGAATGGATAATGAGATCAGATAAGGAACGAGATTACAGAGTCCTCGTAAAAGCTTTATGACTGAAGCTGATTCTTGACTGCGTTATCTACTAAACACGGCTTTTAAATCAGTGGGAACATTGTCCGTTTAATATAGTGCTCACTAAAAATGAAGCGATTAAAAGGGAAATATTTGATTGTATTTTGTTAACCAAGCTCTTTAGAAAAGCAAATAAAAAGTCAAAAAGTTGTTCGATTACGTAAATGAGATTCAATCTCAATTATGGTGATTGAGTAACAAGTGATAAATTCATTGGGGTGAACAGAAGCGTGCTAAACTGGACAAGAGTGCCCCGCATTGGGTCTATGGTCACCCAAGACAAGTCAAAACAAGCTGACTGTGATGGGGTATGGACGAAATCAGACTGCCCAGCAGTGGGATCCTCTTCATATTTTTCATGATTTTATAATATCTCATAACTTTTGTGTAAGTTTAAGGATCATGGTAATTTAAAGATGTACAACTAAGATGCCTCGTTTTATTGTAGTAAGTTTGTGTGGGTGTGCTTCCTTTTAGAAGAGAAAGCTAGGTATGAATGTACTCTGCAAATGAGCCAATGTGCACAAGCAGCCATCCACAAAATCCCTGATAATGTGCTCCACCTGCACGGACACACACATGTAAACACTGCAAACACACTCATAGATCATTTACAGAGCTACCCTGATCAGGAAAAAAGGAGGATAAACTGTAAACAAGGCAGGAAACGTTAGACACAGAAAACGTTACAAGACACAGAAAACGTTACGCCCTGCATCGTGGACTGCCAAAACCAGTGTTGCTGTTTGTTCATCGGTAGTGGTCTTCTTATGCTCACTATTTGGCTTGTCGTCCACAGATACTAATACTTTTTGTTTAATGTAAGCCAATAACACATCGATAGACAGTATTATGGACATCCCGGAAGATCAGGCAGATAAAACACAAACGCAATGAGTAAATATGAACCAGTTTGTATAGTTGTAGGATATAGAGATTATACAGGCGATGGGGAACAATCAAATAAGTATTACTTCCAATAGGACAAGCCACACCAGGAACACCATTGACAGATTGCTATGAAGAAAAGTAATTTACACACACATAAGTAACTTGCGCAAAACGTCTAAACACATCGGCTGAGTTAGAACAGTCGCTAGTCCGAATGTAAGCAAGCAAGCACACAACCAGTAAGGTAAAAAGGTTCTGCAAAAAACTCCCACCTCTATGCGTGGGCCCACAGTTTTGACTGGTTGTAACGGTTGTTAAACAGAGACTACCTGTAATGATATTTTTGACCATTTTTGTATTTACTTTACAGTTATCAATTAATAAAATACTTTTTTAAGGCTACTGTTTTTAGAAACTGTTGTTTACCTTTAGTGAAGAAAAGTTTCTTTAGAGCTTGAGGACATGTTTGTCTGTGCAATAAAAGAGTGATAAGATATGGCTGTAGGGTTTTTTCTTTCATTGTTCACCTATATGGTCATATGTTTTGAAAGATCCTTTTTTCAGGAGGTTTCTATCATTTCAGTAGACTGTAGTATTAAGACACTGACCTCTACCTTGTGGGCAGTGATTCTCAAAACCCGGGCCCAATTTTGACCAATATGCAGTCTAATGCATTGTTCATTGCAGAATTAAATAAAATATGCAGTTATTTTCTAGACCAAAATAACCAATATAGAGTACATGTGGATAAAATGCCTAAGGCTGTTTGGTAATGGTTCATGAATTTATAATGCTTTGTATTAATAGATAAATTATTTGGTTTTGTTTCTCATCAGATGTGGGTTCTGTTGAGGGTTTGGCCTATCACAGAGGTTGGGACACCCTGTACTGGACCAGCTACACCACCTCCACTATTACTCGACACACCGTGGACCAGACGCGCAGTGGCGCCTTTAACAGGGAGACGGTGGTCACCATGTCAGGAGATGACCATCCAAGAGCCTTCTCTCTTGACGAGTGCCAAGGGTGAGATACCAGGAACTCAAATAGATGCATGTTATATATGTTTTAGTTCTCCAATCAGTGCATGTACAGACGACATGGAGATGCGTCCAGTTCTCTGTTGGGTTTGATATACAGGGTGAGTCAAAAGTTACAGGACACGTAGGGTACTGCATTGTGGACTTTTCGTTAAGGCTGCCAAAACAGTCTTCATCTGTTTACCGGTAAGTGTTGGTAGCTGTCTTCGGACGACCAGTACGTGGTTTGTCGACCACAGTCCCAGGTAAAATTGTTGGTCTTTCTGTTTGTCGGTTTTTGAAGTCTGCGGCTATGATAGAGCAACTGCATTCTCCAGACATCAAAACTAAATATATTTTGTTTTCAAATCCATTTTGTTAATTATTTTATCAATAACTTAAATATTATTATTGATTTAAATGTTAATATTTACTTAATTTTACTATTACTTCAATATACTAAAGTATTTACTTAATTAACATGTAGGCCACCCATGGAGGATGGGTCCCTTTTTGAGTCTACCTTCTACTTTCAGGGAGTTTTTCCTTTCCACTGTCACCCTAGACTTTTTGGGATTTAGACTTTCAATTTGGGATTGGTCCTTTATGATAATATAAGATTGTAAAGCTGCTTTGAGATGATGCTCAGTTGTAAAAAGTGCTATATAAACAAATTTGACTTTTGACTGTTTTTTTTTTTTTTTTACATCAGAATCGCCAATTCCATCTTCATTTACTTGCGATGAACAACTTTTTTTTTACTTTTAAACCACAAGAGATATTGCAAATCTGATTGCAGCAATCAATTTCTGAGACAATTCTGGTTGTTTTTAAAATGCTACATGACCACCTTTGGTCTATCCCATTGGAACGACTTGCCTTGGTTCAGTATGGCAGCTTTCACGATGGCAGCCATATTTCGGACATAGCCGAAAAGATAGACCCCCTCACCCATTACTTGCTGGAGTATTCAGATATTTCATTTTCCCATTTGTTTCTAAACTAAAAGGGTGTCTTGTGAATTTTTACCCTGTATTGATTTAGCCTTAAACTACTTTGTTTGTATACTTTTTGTTCGTTTTGGCATGCACTTAAATAATTTCCTAATTCTTTCGAAATAATTCTACCCTCAGGCTGATGTTCTGGACGAACTGGAACGAGCTGTCCCCCAGCATCATGCGGGCGTCTCTTTCTGGGGCCAATGTGCTGGTCATTGTGGGCAGCAGCATTCGTACCCCAAACGGCCTGGCTATTGACCATCGTGCTGAGAAGCTCTATTTCTCAGATGCTTCACTGGACAAGATCGAGCGCTGCGAGTACGATGGCAGCAACCGCTTTGTAAGCTTGTTTTCTTTCTTATAAATTAGAAGTTTTATTGCTTTGTTTTAATGTTTTAGGAGGGAGCTAAACTATGAAAATTTAAACACGCCTGGTCAAAGGACTATGCATTGTGGTATAATTTCTAATCATAAACTCAAAACTCGTTAAATAATATATTTTTTTCTTAAGTCTGCCTGTGCAAGTAGCTTCTGGTGAAGTAAGAAAATGGAATGTTATTGAAAAATAAAAACAGCAAATTATTAAAAACTGGCTAAGAAGGAACGATACAAAAATAGTCAGTTAAACTGATATTATACAAATGTACTGTAGAAAACGTAAAAATGTAAAACAAAAAAGCACACAATAATAAAATAGAAAATAATGAAATGTGAAAAAAGACAATAATTTAAAAAAAAGATTGTTATATTAAAATTTAAGTTATTGGATATTGAAAAGGAAAAGAGAGAGTAAATATGTAGAGTAATAAAAGAAAAACAAGGATAATAAATACATAAAAAAAACAATATGTAAACAATAATATATTTCATTTTGAGGTATCCCCTAATTTTTGTGAGCACTATGGATGGTGTGCATTTGTTCTGATGATCATACTCCTCCTTGTTTCTGCACTCTTCCCATTTGAGCAGTTATAACTCACTATATATGTGAGGTTTATGTACAATGTTGTGTCCAAGCTACTGCAGAAAATAGAATTAAGAAAACCTGAACGATATGGTGGTGTTTCATAATACATCTGGACGTTTGTGTGTGTTATTGTGTAGGTGGTTTTGAAGAATGAACCCGTGCACCCCTTCGGCCTGGCAGTCTACGGCGAGTACATCTTCTGGACGGATTGGGTGCGCAGGGCTGTGCTGAGAGCCGATAAATTTGGCCGAGATATGAAAGTGCTCCGCGCTGACATCCCCCAGCAACCAATGGGCATCATCGCTGTGGCCAAAGACACCAACAGCTGTGGGTCTCAATAGACAAGAGCTAGAATTTGGTTTCAAATCGTGAACTTTACCCTCTTAAAACTGTAATTAAGTGTAACTTTGTGTCCCGTGCAGGCGAGTTCTCTCCATGTCACACCAATAACGGGGGCTGTGAGGATCTGTGTCTGCTGACTTCAGAGGGTCGGGTCAACTGCAGCTGCCGTGGAGACCGCAAGCTGGTAGAAGGCAACGTCTGCGTCGGTGAGAGACTCAAAGGATTACAGATGTTGTGCTGCTTAGTTTCTATAATCCTTGGGTATTTGAGTCAACATTGAAGCAGTGATCTTGTAGTATGCTCAGATGTTTCGCACTCCAACCCCTTATTGTGTTTTAATATAGTAATTTTAAGCACCCCTGGTCAAATTACAGTTTTAGCTTAAGGTCATGTAGTTTATATGGGTTTATTCATTTCAATAGGGCTCCCCCAACATTTTAGGAGCCACCAGTCACTCATCCAAAGGCAGCTCTCTAGGTAAAAATGCCTCGTTAATGTCAGAGGAGAATAACCAGACTGGTTTGAGCTAATAGAAAGGCAACAGTTACTCATTTAACCACTTGTTGCAAGAAAGGTAAATGCAGAAGAGCATCTTTCAATGCACAGCACATCAAACCTTGATGCAGATGGTCCACAGCAGCAGAAGACCACACCGGGTGTCCTTGGCCACTAAGAACAGGCAACTGAGGCTACAATTTGCACCAAAATGTCACTAAAATAGGACAACAAAAGAATGGAAAAGTGTTGCTTCTGCTGCCAAATTCGGAGGGTAGGGTAACAATTTGGTCTAAACAACATGAAAGCTTAGGTTCTGATGGGGGTAGTTGTAGTGGTGTGGGGTATAAGTTCTCTGCACTTTTTACCCTTTATGGTCACAGTGTTTTACCTTCTGATAGCTACTTGCAGCAGGATAACACAAAGCTCAAATCATCTCAAATTTTTGTACATGATGAGTTCACTGTGCTCAAATGGCCTCCACAGTCACCAGACCTCAATCCAATACAGTTGAATTCGGTTAATAGGACCACATCGGGACGCGATCGTTTTGGTCCTAATAACCGGCTAGTCCGATTAAACGAACATGCCCTATGCTACAAGACGGGACGTGCTATGTAACATGTTAAATGTTTATTAAACCTTTATTGTGTGATTTACACGTATAGCGAACGTGCAAACAAGAACTACTGTTGCTTACGAACTTTGTTCATTAAAAAATAAATTTGCAAACAAGTTTTTCAAAACGATCTGCAACACAATGTATAGGTACTCAGCAAAAAACAAGCTCTTACTAAATTCCAGTCAACATTTGAAGAACTTATCCAGTGTGATCTGACGCGTGCTCTTGACGGACTGCACTTGAACAAAAAGTGGTGGGCATGTTCACCTCTTGCTGGTTTTGCTCTTGTAAACACAACTTTTCGGATTTCCTGACCTTTGATAGAAGCATAAATTCTCCCAGGGATCCCAAAAATCCTTCCATAAATTGCTGATCTGCTTTTGCAATGGCCAAGTGGCGACTTGTGGCTTCTTTTTTGCAGTAAATTGAAATGCTAGGCAGAGACCTGTAGGTGGCAGTAGAGGGCTGAGGAGATTATAGGCGAATTACACGTTTATAATAGGATTTGATTCGGTACTTTAGGATTTGGTCCGAATAAGCGGCTGGTCCCATTAACCGGTGAAAAATTTCAGCGTACGGTTTCTGCTAGTTGTGTATTTTATTTACTTTTATTGTCAGATTCCCGTCGACATATTGTAAGTTTAGCTGTCGTACTTTGTACAACGATGAGTACTTGTAGTACTTGTATACTTGATACGGGGTATTAGGTTATTTTCTTTATAACATTCCTTTTTTTGTATGCTTATAAAATCTCTAGTCAAAGCATTTTAGTGAAGTTATAAAACTCAAGTCCTCTTTCACCAAACAGCATATCATTTCTTCTATTAGTCAGTTCCAGTCTTAATGCAGACTGAATACAAATTTCATCCAAAGCAGAAGCTCTGCCAAATTCTGTTTCATTATAAATCCAGACAGAATTTGATGCAGCTTGCTGTCAGGTATTTGGCTCTGCCACTGATAGATTATGTCACGGAACTCTCAAGAGCTCCTGTTTATTTGAGGCTTTTAAAAAGCACAGAATTGTGAGCGGTAGAGGATGAGAGGGCAGCTTTAGTAACTCTCTTGGAATGAGCTGAGCTGATGGCAGGAAGTCGGACGCAATCTCAGCACTCTGTCTGCTCTCGATGTGACATTAGCCTGGATCCCCCGGGTGTGCAGCTCTTAATGGTTAGTGATACAGCACGAGACGGACAGAGTGCTTGTGCTTGGGTGTGCCGCTGGTGAAGAGACAGGGCAGGTGGAGAAGTGCTAAAGCTGCAGTTTAAAAACCGAAATGGAGAAGGTTGCCCCAGGACTGCTGTCTGCTGCTGCTGATGATACTGTGGATCTGAAAGAAGGGAGCAGCAATAATGGTACCCACTGGCTTACCTAAGATTTAGAGCTTAATCTGAGCCTTGATCGGAAGATCACACCAAAGAGAGATTTTATCGTACTGCAGGGAATATTCATGTTTGATATAAACGTTGCATTCTTCGAAACACTGACCTTGTTGCACCTTAAAAATAGGAGATATGTTAACTGATCAGCGTGCCATAAAAAGAGTCTGAAAATCGACAAAGCACAGCCATGTAAAAATTGTGCAGGCCAGCAGGGGATCAGGAAGGATGGACAATCGTGCTCTGCCACAGTACAAGGCAACCAGGCATAATGCAGCCTTAGTTACAGCCTTATTCCAAATTGTATTCAATTAATCTTTTTCCTCAAAATTCTACACAAAATACCCCATTATTACCATGTAAAAAATGTTTTTATTATTCAAATTAAAAAACAAAGAAATCATATTCACATAAGCATTCACAGCCTTTGCTTAATACTTTGTAGAACCACCTTTGGCAGCAACTACAGCATCAAGTCTTTTTGAATATGATGCCACAAGCTTGGCACACCTATTTTTAGGCAGTTATGTCCATTCTTTTTGCAGT
>JAVSBV010000037.1:970811-984671 GCA_033117975.1 Parotocinclus spilosoma | reverse complement strand
AATCGGACCAGCCGGTTATTAGGACCAAAACCATCGCGTCCTGATGTGGTCCCATTAACCGGAATCGACTGTATTATAAATCTGTCTGCCTTCGTGTCTGTCGAGTTAAGTTTATATGTCTGAGCATCTGTCGAGCCGTAATATTCATACTTCATCCATCTCCCTGTTTCTACACTCATTGTCCATGTTGTCCACTCCACTTACCACAGAACACTTAGTAGATCTACAATTACAACCTGTAGTCCATCTGTTTCTCTACATACCATGTTCCCATTTATGATCAGCACCAGCACAGTCCAATTACATTTCATTTCATACTCCATCATTCTTAGCACTGCAGTGACACTGATGTGATGGTGGTGCGTTAGTGTTGTGCTTGAATGATTGGATCAGACACGGCAGTGCTGCTGGAGTTTAAAACAATGTGTTAACTCAATGAGACACACTTTATCGTATATGTGCATACTGTATATGTAAAGACAGAAACAGTCGCTCATCTGTTGTTGCACAGTTTGTGTTAGTTTTCCTTTAATCTTTCTGTTGGTTAATGTATATATTGCTCTGTGTCTGTGTGGGGGTCTATCTGTGTATCTATTTGTCTGTCTAATTATCTACTTCTGAGTATGTGTGTGTTACATCCGTCCTTGTCTGTGTGTATATGTGTTTGTATACTACTTGTCTGCATCTTCCTGTTCGTCTCTCTTTGCCTCTATCTGTCTCTCCACCTATCTATCTTTCTCTCGGTGTGTGTGAGGTAACTGTGTGTCTCTGTCTCCCAGGTCTTTGAGGCGGACCAAGCCTAGCTCCAGATGCTTGCGGTAACTCTAACTCTCTAACAGCAGGCCTCCATGTGTTATTCCCGTTATCCCCTTTTCCAGTGTGCCAGCCCATCTTTGTGCTTTTTTCCTTCTCTATTTTCCTCTTTCTCTCTCTGTTCCTGTGATGTGGTTTTACTGTGCTTCTGCCTAGACGACATTTAGAGCGGTCTGTCAAATACGACGACTGATGACTGCAATAGATGAACAGATTTGGGATCAGGACTCAGCAATGGGCTGGGTTCTGTTTGTGCCATTCCTGTCCTGTACCAGTCTGTGTAGATATGAGTGTGTAGCAGCATTGTGTTGTAGTGGATGCTGTCCTGTGGATATCCAGCTTTCTAAGCCAGCAGGGTGACACGCTCTCTGGCAGTGTTCGCTGAAAGCTATTGGATGCTTCTTCAGATTGTCAATGTTCCTCGCACGTGTCTTTGTGTGCCAGTATTTGTGTGTCTAGTTGTGGTGGGCGGTATAAGATAGGGATTAGTCGTCAGCCTAAGGACTGTTTTTGTGGTCCAGCTTAACATACAGGCCGTCTAAATCTGTTTATATAATGAAAAAAAAAAAATCTAAATAGACTTTGCCATGAGACAAATTAACTGAAATTGAGATATTCAGTATCAGGTACTGATTGTGGGGAAAAATTGGAAGCAATCTGGCTAACTTATAAATTACAAACCATGGGCAAATTGTCATATCTGAAATATCTACATATCTGATTTTTTACTATACGATAAATACAAACAGACCCTGCCAGAGCCCATTATAATTCTAGTGCTTTTCAAAGCTAGAATTCCAAGATGGTGCCAAAATATTTTAATACAGATATTATATTTGTAAGTGTTTACTATATGTTGCCATAATATTGTAGATCATAGTCCTATATAATCATTGACAAAAAAAACTCCCAGATAAAAATGTTGGATCTCTTTCTCCACCAACAAGCTCAACAATGGTGGCGCCGTCACTACACAATCCTGTCTCTGCCTGGACCATTTCCATACAACCTCTACTTGTGATACGAGGGACACTAATATGTGCAGGATATCCTGCAGCCATGTGTTGATTCTCAGAGCTGGCGTTTTGTATGAAAGACCCTTAACCCACAATTGTTTGGATTGTAAGACTGTATTTATTTTAAGTTGCTCTGGATAAAGGCATGACCTAAATGACATAAATGTAAATGTAGTCGCCAGATGTATAACCGATCGAGCATTTATGAGACCGGCTGGGATGCCAGTTTCAGCAAGCTACGATTGTGCAAGGTCTACTGGCCCAGCTGCAGTCGTCTGATAAACGTGTTACAGGATAAAATACAGAAACTGTGCGCCTCCATGCCATAGAGCATCTCATCTAGTAACCAGGTTAGAGGTGCATTAACAGGGTACTCAAGCCTCCTTTTAATTGTACAGTTTTCCCCAACAAATTATTTTGCTCGGTTGTTGTAATGGCTTAGGCCAGACTTTTTTTATTGCTTGTTTTGCGGATCCGTGGACGATCATATTTGAAAAATCCCAAAGTTTTTTTTTGTTTTTTTTTGTTGGTATTTCGCGGATCCGCCGCAGTACTAATGGTTAAAATAATGATTTATTTTAATTTTTTTATCTCCCTCCTCAGTAGAATCTTAAGTAAAGACATCAGAGGAACAAGCAATTAAAAAAGTCTGGCTTTAAATATATCATCTTACAATTCCTATTTACAAAGCCTTGTTCAATTCCAACAACACCTTCGTGGCAATTTTTTTTTGTCAATGACTATAGATGTGTCTTTACTAAGTGTAAACAGAAGCTTTTGTATTTCTATATCGCCCACCCCAGTGTACAATGGATGTCTGTGACCAACTTGAGTCCAGGCCTCTAATATTGTTGAATATCGCATATATTTCTAGGCTTCATCTGTTTGCTACCATGTTCTTTAGTTGAGCTCTCAGACAAGACTGACTCTGTGTGTTTGTGTGTTGTGTGTACCCACAGTGCTAAAGGATTCCAGCACCAGAGAATGACCAATGGGGCGATGAACGTGGAGATCGGGAACCCTGCCTATAAGATTTATGAGGGCGAGCCTGATGACGATGCTGGAGAGCTGCTAGATTCAGACTTTGCTCTTGATCCGGACAAGGTGATCGTCACCCGCAAACAGACACAATCAGAATCTATTTGTTCTTTTCAGGCTGCCAAACGATTAAAATAGTTAATCAATTGCCCAATTTCATGTGCAATGTAATATAATGCTTAATCATCCTTGACACTGAAGAAATATTTTTTCTGAAAAGCACAGATATATGACAGATATAAGCTCTGAGTGCATATAGGACTGTAATAATTTCAGCTCAGTCTATATTCACTGACACTTTTTTTTTTGTCCTTTTCAGCCCACCAACTTCACTAACCCAGTTTATGCCACGCTCTACATGGGTGCCCACAACAGCCGCAACTCTCTGGCCAGCACGGACGAGAAGAAGGAGCTGCTCTCGGCAGGGGACGAGGACATGGGCGACCCGCTGGCATAGAGCTGCCCGCCTGTCCAACGCTCACCTGCAGACCCTCCCTCCCATGCCTTTACACATCGGAAGAAAAGCAACAAGCGAGAGAGAACACTGTACAAAATGTAAAAAAAAAAATATGAAGGACTACTTTTGTATGTAATTGCAGTATTATATTTTATTCTTTGAGAAATCCTTCCGGTCAGAACAAAAAAAAAAGGAAAACATTTTTCTATGCCTTCTTTTTTGTAATCATTACTCACCTAGCGACCGTCTCTCTCCCCTCCATGTAGCCTCTACCTCTGTGCTAATTGAGATGCCAACATTCGTAACAGCTACGAAATTTTTTTTTTTGTATGATTTGTATAGACGTCTAGGAAATAGCCAAGATTTTTTGTCTTTGTCAGTGATCCAATAAGGAGGCAAAAGGGACTGGCTGAATCACCATCGGTAGCCTACTGATGCTGGTTCAGTTCGTATCCCTGTGTGTATCGGTTCTGAGGGGGAGGAGTTTGTGTGTATCAGTACTGAGGGAGGGATGGTGTGCGAGTGTGTATCTGTGCAAGGAAACAACCCAAGTCTATGATTGTCTTACTCATTGCACAGATTGATTTTATGTCTATATTTACATACCTTTTAACATTAATATTTGGACAGGTGCAAGCAGGTGAGACCAGAATCCAAATTGGTGATTTTAGAATGAACGAATGATCTGATGAAGTTGAACGTTTTACGAATACATTCCAGGATGTGCGTTTGTGGCCTTTGTCTGTATTTGGCTTGTCCAAAGGAGCGAAAAGACACTGATGGGTTTCCGGTGCGTAACGGACCCCACTGGAGGGCCGTGGGGAGAAAAAAGGACTCGTCGTCAAACTTCTTTTTCTCATTGGGATTTTGAGGGAGTGTGTTTTGCACTGCAGTGTTTTTATTTTTTGGCTTTTAATGGTGCAGTCTTATGATTTAGTTTAAGCTCGGTGTAAGTGCATTCTGCTGTGTGTGCGCGCGCGCATGTGTGAATGTGGGTAGAGTCTGTGTTGCCCTCCTGCCCTGTCTCGCTGCTACCTGTCGTCAGAGGGAAAGTGAACGTTTTCCACAGACTAATGCATGTAACACAAAACGTTAAGTGTCCACTCGGTGTCCACTTTCCACGTCTGCTCGTTCTCATCAACGTAGTGAAGTCTGAAGTCTTTTTTCTCCTCAACAGCAACACGAGCCTACAGCCATCTCAGTACTTCTGTCGATTTGTTTTAATTCTGTTCTTTTTATATATACCGAATAATTAAACTGCTTTTTATAGTAGAAATGCATGGTGGCTCAGCCCTTCTTTCAGAGAGACAGAGTAACATTTCACTATTTTTTTGCTGGAGAACTTCATAAACGACAGAAAAGTAACAAATATTGTTATAATTACAAAATAAAATCAGTGTGTACAGAAAAACCTTGGTTTCTGGTTCAGTGCCCTTACAATATGTAACACTACATGACAATAAGAACCGGGTCAGACTCGGGCAAGTCTCGAGTCTTTAAAAGGAACGTACTATAACCTGCTCGACTACTCCTTATTGCAAATATTTAATTGGGCAATTACATTTCAGAATCTCTAACACATTCAGGTTTGTAGACATGGTCCAGACCACCAGGTCAAACCGAAAAAAGACGTAATTTGTTACTTAAAGCTGGCATATTTGCTGGTGCTAGATGGGCTGGTGTGAGTATTTCAGAGACTGCTGATCTACTGGAATTTCAGATGTAGCCATGTCTGGAGTTTACAGAGAATGATCCAAAAGAGAAAATATCAAGTGAGTGGCAGTTGTGGGTTAAAATGCCTTGTTGATGTCAGAGGAAAATGGTCAGATTGATTTGAGATTTAAAAAAAAAAGGCAGCAGTAACTCAAATACCCACTCGTTACAACCAATGTATGCAGGAGCACATCTCTGAATGCACAACATGTCAAACTTGAAGCTGATGGGCTCCAGCAGAAAGAGACAACTGGCCTTTACTCATGCCGGCTAACACCAGGCAACTGAGGCTACAATTAACACAAAATTGGACAATGGAAGGTTGGAAAAGCGTTGCCTTGGCTGTGAATTTAACACCAAGAACATGAAGCCATCCTGCCTTGTTTCAAAGTTGCCTGGTGGTGGCGTAATGGTTTGAGGTAATTAATACCGCCCTGAGCGCTGTGACTGGCCATGTCCATCCCTATACTGGTTTCTTGAACCTAACAATGAGTTTACTGGACTCAAATGGCCTCCACAGGCACCAGGTCAATCCAATACAGGCGGCTTTAGGATGTGGCAAAACAGGAGCTTGGCATCATGGATGGGCAACTTTTGCATCGTGCCATCATGTCAACATGGACCAAAATCTCTGTAGAATATTTCCAACATAGTGTTGAACCTATTCCAAGGTATACCTAATGAAGTGACCGGTTCAAAAGTCAGTTATTTGATGTGCAACGAGTTTTTCTTCTGTACAGGTCGACTCTGAGATGGAAACAATAAGACAAGAAGAGCTTGCTGTTTATGTAGGTCAGAAGGAAATTATAATTGTAATGTTTATATTGTTTCCTCCTCCATGGTTCCTGTTATGTTGTATTTTTTTGGTCAGCTTTAGATCCCACATGTTTGTCCTTTCATAGTTAGAGGCACGATGCTGAGAGAGAGGCAGACAGTCCAGCATAAATAGTGACTTAAGTTTAGGAAAACGCCACAGCTTGATGCCACGTGACAGACAATATTTAAATCATTTAACGGTTGTTTTTAAATACTAGCTAGTTAAATTTTAACTAAATATGCTGACTTGGCGTCCAAGCTAGGCTCCAGACCCTCTCCTGAAACCCTGACTAGGACAAGCGAGGGTCATAGAGGATGCTTTTCATTGCTTGTGTAGCTTAGCTTACTTCAAATGTACTGCACACAAAATGAAAATTTGATTTTAAAAAAAGTTTAGATTTTTTTTTTCATTAAACAAGGTAATTAGAAATGCAAATAAAAAGTCAAAGAAAGAACTCAATTATGGTGATTGAGTAACAAGTGACATGGGCGTGAACAGAAGCATGTTAAACTGGAGGAGAGTGCCCCGACGGTGACTGTTCAGTAGGGTATATGGTCACCCAAGACTGACAAAACACACTGCCAATGATGGAGCATGAACACGTTGTTCTTGTGGAAACCTCTTTGTATTCATTTTTGTGAGCAGTGTAACACAAAGATTAAAATGCACCGGTCACTTTATTAGGTACACCCATCGATTGTATCTGGTTGTATGTAGTATTGTTCATGTTAGTAGTTCAACTATTATGGTGTTACTATTAGAGTTCTCTATTAAGCACAGCAACCATTTTACTCCTCCTTGTAGATGTAAAGTCAGGGACAGCAGCTGTTGATCCTCATCCTCTAATTCCAGGGAAAAAATGTACTGTGAAGTTTGGCATTAGGCCAAATTACCATCAAAATCCAAAGTAGCAATGTGAAATAATTTATGGTCAGTTCATCGTCAACCAAGTTTACAGCTGTACTATGAAATCTGACATTAGAACCATGAAGATTTACAAATTGCAAAATTACCATCCAAAATTCATAGCAGAACTGTGAACCATTAAAACGGTCAAGCAATTTACAGTTTTACTATGAAATCTCACAGTACATTTGTTCCTGGGATCCCTCATCATTGCTCATAGGATTCTATTGAGTGCACATTTGTGACTGTTTACAGTCCGTTAAAAAAAAAAAAAAAAAAAAACCTAAAAACCTCCAGCTGCACCACTGTGTCTGAGCCTCTGATCCAAACAATACCTTACCTGTGGAGACCCTGATCATTAAAGAACAGGGTAAAGGTGACTAAAAGTATGTGGAGTAACAGATGAACTACAGTCTGGAACTGTAGAACTACAAACTGGAACTTCTAGAATGCAGTGTAGGAACAAGGAGGTGTACCTAATAAAGTAGTCAGTAAGTGCAACCATCAGGAACATTTGCCTTTTATTTGTGCTTCCTAAGACAAATTGAAAGACCATACAGTGATGTGGTAGTTCTTTAATTGAACGCTTCGGCACATTCAGCTTCATGTAAGGCCCAATTTAGATTTTCTGTTAAAACAATTTTTAGACAATGTACAAATAACTCTCAGTTTAAGGCCTTGTGTTGTGCATCTCTTATGAATATGTAGTGTGCTACTCATCTTTACATAAAATCCTATTCTGATTCATTTTCCCATGATGACTAGTGCAAGTGATGCCTTTGCTTAAGCCAAGGATGCTGTGGCTGTGGGTTTTTATTTCAGCCAAGGAGGAGCACCTGATTTCCTCATTACAACCTCGGTTAGCAAACGCCTTCGATAGCGAACAATTCGGATAACGACCAAAAATGTAGCTAAAAAATTTGCCCCAGTTAGCGAACAGCTACGTCACCTACACGTGACCAGCATCTCAGACCAAGCACAGTTACAATCAGTCGTTTGTTATATTTACGCATCCTTCTTACTTTTGATTTTTGTGCTTTATTTTAATAATATAGCCTTCAATCATGTTCTCATGCAATCAAGCAGTAATTCCACCCCTTCTACCCCACACCTCTATCCACTCACGCCATCACATCGCAGTCAAAACGGTACATTTTCTTATGTTTACTAAGTAGTTTCTTATGTTTAAATGCTTTCTTTAATGTTTTTATGTTTATTTAACTCCATTTGTACTGTATTATAACTGTTCTCATTAAAAAACATACCTATATAGCATGTAACCTTAATATATTAGCAAGTCAACAGGGGCTGGGAACCAATTATTTCTATGTCCTTTATTTCTTATGGGGAAAATTGTTTCGGATAGCGAACATTTTGGATAGCAACCAACTTTTCGGAACGGATTGTGGTCGGTAACAGAGGTTCCACTGTACCATAGTTTTAGCAATTGTATAATGAACATATTACGTTTCAGTAAACTCAAAAAAACAAAAAAAAAAACAGGCAGTGTGGCCTCCCCTTACACTGAAGCAATAACAGCATCTGGCAGATTCATCAGGATATCAAGTACACTCTTCTACAGTCTGAGGAAGCTTGATCATGAAAGTAGTTTTGGAAGGGTAGCAGCCTAAAACCACTTTTACAGGAGGGGAACAAGGGCTACAGGAGAGGAAAAAGCTAAGAGATGCTAAAGTTCACAACTATTGGAATGAAAATCTGTGTTTTCCAGTATTATGAAGTGACGAACCCAAATTTAAAACACATGCACACACACTGTTATTTTTGATGTTTAGATTGAGAAATAGAGGTAGGGCGATTTATAAACGTAGAAGCAAAAAATGGTTAACAAGTACAAATTATACGCCACTGGCAATCTAGATCATTTGTTAATACAGGTTGAACAAGAGCATAGAAACAAAGAGCAGAAGTTTAAAAAGATAGCCAGTTTGTACTTTCGTGTGGTTCGAGTTTTCCTTCTCCAACTATGACATGCTAGACTAAACAGCCAATCAGAGCTAGATATTTTACCTGCTGGCAACATTTCCGAGAAAAAAAGCAGTTACAAAGTACACAGTTATTATACATACAAAATTTTTTTATTATTATTATTTTTTTTTCATTCATCTTTTTTATTATAAGCTTTGCTAAAGCCTTTACATGTGTATGTTACACTAACAAAATACAAATAATTAAAAGATTTTGAATAACAATTCGAATATTATAATTGTTGTCATTACGTATTTAAGTAATGACTACCTAAATTCACGCAGTTGGAGATGGATGGTCAGTATGGATTCTTCTCATCCAATTTTAAAAAAGTTATAAATTTACAAAGCCTGAGAGAGCTGAGCACGCTCTGGGAGGACATTAATGCTGGAGGTGTGTGAGCGAGCGAGCAAGCACGTGAGTGAGAAGGAAGAGAGAGAGTGTGTGTGTGTGTGTGTGTGTGTGTGAGAGAGAGTGTGTGAGTGTGTGAGAGAGAGAGAGAGAGAGAGCTAGCTCAAGGATGGCAGGCCTGTAAAAACATCGGATGTGGTGTCGACCTGCGGGACATAAAGGGAAATGGTGGCGCATGGTCCCAACCTGATACGCTCAGGGGCCAATACGGCAGGAAGCACCGAGCCACAAACAAAAAATAGGATAGACATGAGGGAGAAAGACAGAAAACAGAGAGGTGCAAAGAGCAAACCTGGACAGAAAATCAGCATACAGAGTAAACAGTCCCAAAAGAGAGGATTAGATGAAACTGCTAGCATTTTTCTATCTGACAGGGCGTCGGTGAACCTGTAAACCATTTTTAAAAGCCGAAGATAGTTCTAGACAAATGGCCTATAAATAACATCCCCAATAAGGTATTACTTTTAAATACATTTTCGTACCAGGCAAAAACGCAGTGGAACCTCTGAATTCTAATGGCTCTTTATTTAAACAATCTGGATATCAAACGGTTAAAACACAAATCAGACTTTAAACATTAAACATACTTAAATTAAAATATTCAATGATGCTATCTTTTAAAGATGACCCACTTAATCCAGTCCAGAGGGCAGTGGTGACAAACCAATATGGTATATCAATGGCAAAAACAAAGAAAAGAAGAGGCAGAAGAAAGTCGCCACTTATCCAGTGTGATCTGACACGCTTTTGCTGTGGCTACGTTCTTCAAACGCTCTCAAAAGCACCTCAAATACTTTATCTTTTTAAGTGTGTACTTCTAGAACAATGAGCACAATTTGTGAGTGTTTGCCATTTTGCGTGCTTACACACATGTAAATCAGTGAAGTTGCAATGGTTGTAAATAAGCAAGTGGCAAGGAACGAGTTGGAATAATGTCGAAGCGATTTGCACGTGGTGTTTTTATTTAACCTAAGAAAGCTCAATTAGAAGTACAAGCTTGGTTGTAACAGAGCTTCATTTCCTAATATTCCAGCACTGTGCTAAGATAAAGAGCTGGTCGTGTAACCAGCAGCATGCATTTGTGGATACACACAATTTTGGTTTCAGTAATATCCCTACACAATGCAAAAACTAAAAGTCAAGCCCAGCCAAGCAGGGGCAAGACCAGTCAGAAAGAAGGCAGCTGTAAGTGGTTCTGGCACAAATGTATTTAACAAAATGCGTAGACTCACTGGCAACTTCATTAGATACACCAGGCTGTTACAGAGAAGAATGGATGATTTTTTTTTTAAATTCTGATTATCTTAATGTCTCAACAGAAATTAAGACCAGACATTTTACAAATCATCCAATTTTGATGAGTGCGTGTGTGAATTGCAGGCTCAGGTGCCACTTCTTAGCTGAAAGGAGTAGCACCCAGTGTGGTATTCTGCTGCTGTAGCACATCTGATTTAAGGATTAACATGTAGTGCATTAAGAGATGCGCTTCTATGTAACCTGGTAGGAACAAATCTTATTTGCCGTTCAGCCAGCTCCAACCCGCCTTTCTAACATCAACAAGGCACTTTCATCCAGAAAACTGCCACTCACTGGATAGTCTCTCCTTTTTTGGCCTTTCTGACAAGTACTAAAGATGGCTGTGTGTGAAAATATTAGTGGACCAGTAGTTTTTGAGATGTTAACCATACAGTTGCTGTCATGAGATGAGAGATTTGCAGTTAAACAGGTGTACTTTATGAAGTAGCCGACGAGCATACATCTGTCGTTATCGTATCGTTACAGAGAGTATGACGTCCATCCAGTACGTGCCTCATAGGCAGAGCAACAGATATAGCAGAAAGTGGTTCTGCTGTGGGGAAGTTTTTCCCAAAAAGGGGAGCAACTTAGAGGTGGTTTTGGTGCAAAATATTAGACAACAAACTACAGTAATATGTAATCTATGCAACAATGTAATAACAAAAGGGAGAAACGTATCTTATCCGTTTTACCACCTCAAGCAGAAGCACGCAGAAAACGAGGAAAGTAAAAAATGCCACGAGGTGATGCATTTTAAAGCATAAAATATATTTTGTTGCAATTGTTTGTTGTTGAAATATATTGCAGAATATATCGTTATCGCAAAAATACCCTCAAAATATCATGATATTATCTTAGGGCCACATCGTCCCACCCCTAACCTGTGTCATGTTATTCTTTTCTGATAGGTTCCAGCATTGTGCTAGCCCTGGATGGGTGTCTGTATGAGGGATCACCTCGCTGCCTATGCAACAGTGGCCCCTATCGGTCATTCAAGGCAACAGCAAAAATGGCAGATGGACAAGGTGTGCACACATTTTCATGACACAAATTAATCAGATTTAGCACATTTAGAAGAAGTCACTTGCTTGTCTTCCTCAGACGGGTCATGCCTGTGGCAGAGGGGCCATGCCAAAATACTAATGTAACACTGGATATTGGAGAAAAAAGATGGTGGCACAGTGGGTACAACTGTTACCTCACAGCAAGAAAAGGCTGGGTACAAATCTACCTTACTATGAGCGCTCTGTTTTTATTCCATAGTCAAAAGACGTTCGTCAGGTTACCTGATTATGCCAATTTGCACCTAGTGTGTTAGCGTACGTGCCCTACGATGGATAGGTACCCTGTCTAGGGTTGTTATTGCCTCGTGCCCTATGCCGCAGGCTAGGCACCGGCTCTCCTCTGACCCTGTCCAGGATTAAGTGGATAAGAAAGTAAGTGAATGAATAAATAAATAAATAATAGGATCACAGTTCAAATCTCAATGCCGACAAGCTGCCACTGTCGGTTACTTCTGCAAAGTCCCTGGCCCTCAACTAGTAAGTTCAGTTGCAATAGGTTCGGCATAAGGGTCTAAAATGTTCAGTATTCGCCAACATTTCACATACACTGTGCAAGAGCGCCTCCAAGGCGTAAATGTGTATTGCAACATGTGGACAAGTTGTATTAAGTTTTAAGGAGACAGGATGACTATAGCATCCTTGCATGTGCACGGTTCGAATCAAGTACAACTCTGGAGAAAGACGAAACAAGGACAAACACTGGCCAAATGTGAGAAACTGTATGACAGTTACTGTTGCTTCTCTATCTAAAAAAAAAAAAGCTGCACATTTGCGCCTTATATCAAGAACGCAAAAACAGGAAGTGCTGTCTGAATCACAAATAAACACGGGAGAGGAATGGGGTCGCCGCAGGCAGAGGAAGTGATGTGCAGAGCGCTCTCAGAACACTGCGTGAACCACAGACACACATGCACACACACACGCAGACACCCCCCCCCCAACAGTGACCACTCCCCCTCTCAGGCCCTCTTTCTTCCGCTGGTTACGGCTGCTGTCGCCTCCACGCTTCTATTCTCACAGCAGCTGTCACCGCAGGGGCCCATGCCAGCTCTCCACAAACACACACACACACACACACACACGACGGTTTGTGACCTCCGCTCCTCCTGATAACAAAGATATCCAACGTACACACACTTGGACAAACACTGGCACGTTAACCAAATACTTATCCCCCTATCTTTCATCTCTGACTACAATGAATGCTAATGACCGTTAAACCGGCTTTTCTACTCGCGTTGCATGTTTCGCAGCCTTATTTCCACCAGGCACAGACAAAAGCCTCTTGAACGCACACATGCCCCTTTATAATCCAAACGGTCTTTAATGGTAGACCCATATTCTATTACCTTGACCATGGGAATTTGGGCAACAACAAGACTCCACGACTCCAGATAAACACACAGGCCTACAAACAGCGCCGGCCTCTAAAGTTATTTCAAGTCTTTTATTAGAGCCCGAGCACCATGGTGACAAAAGCCACAGAGTTTATATGCTCACACATCCCATGCCAACCCACACCCACATGCACACCCACACGCGCGTGCTGGATTCAGCCCGAGTGAAACCTGAGCCACAGCAGCAGGCTCTAACAGTACAGCCATGACGCATGAAACGGCTGTGCACCTGAACAGAACAGCTTTAAATAAAGAAGAATAACGAGCTGAAAGCGAACACTTACCTCCAACAGGAAGGGCAGCACCGGCACAAAGGTCTTGGTGCTACTGGAAAGCAGGATGAGCGCTCGGACGCAGTGCAAACGCAGCGGATAGTACCGTGAGATGGGCACCAACCTAAACACAAAACACACACAACGTTTATTAAAGTGCACATCGACTAAGTGTATGTAACTGATCATTTCCACTGTAACCCAAGCTTATAAAATACTTTCAACAGGGGTACGTGATCAGTACGTACTCTGTATGTCCCAATATCTAGAATAAATCTTGGACGCTTGAAAGTTTATGAACCCTTTGAAATATTCTTCATTTCTGCATAAAAGCAGTGGGACCTTGGAATTCAAACGCCTCCTCAATTGAACAATTTGAACATCGAATAGTGAAAAAGTTTTCTTAGCAGTCAAAATTCTGACTTTGTACATCGCACCCTAAACAAAACAAGGGGATTTTCCAACTCTATAATACACAGAATCCAGTCCAGTGGGTGGCAATAATGCACCAATGCAATTTAATTCATGGCAGGATGATAACCTGGAAACATACAGTCCAGTCAATTTTGGGACGCGATCGTTTTGGTCCTAATGACCGGCTGGTCCGATTAAACAAACATGACCTATGTTACAAGACGGGACGTGCTATGTAACATATTAAATATTTATTAAAC
>JAVSBV010000037.1:956580-970711 GCA_033117975.1 Parotocinclus spilosoma | reverse complement strand
TATATATATATACCTGCATTTCGGTCAACTTTTATTTACTATGGTTTTACATTCGATAAGGAACAATGGGAAGCAAGGGGAAAAACACTAACAAACTGCAGTGAATACAGGAGAACCCTGTTTGAAAAACATTGTAATTTTCCAAATAAAGAGTATACAGTGTTTCCTCGCCACTTCGCTGTTCACTGACTTTTCGCGGACTTGGTGCATCATGGGATTTCAAAAAACATGAATGGAAAAAATATACAGTGGAACTTTGGTTAGCGAACGCCTTAGATAGCGAACAATTCGGATAACGACCACAATTTCACTAAAAATTTGCCCCGGATAGCGAACAGTTACGTCACCTACATGTGACCAGCATCTCAGCATCATTCATAATCACTTACAATGTGGGGTGCTGAAAGGTTTAAAGGTGACTCTAAGGTACCAGTTAAGGGGGGGAAGTGGTCGATGAGGAAGTCAACAGTATTTTGACCGTATCCTGTTCGTATGAATGCTATTGGAGAGTGTTTATGCAAGCAGGAGGATTGAATGTCTGAAATAATACTCGGTATCCACTATTCCTGCTGATGTATAGATTATCTGCTGCTGCTGTAATAAATGGATTGATATATCCAAAGTTTTGAAGGTATGGACTTTGTGATTCCGAACTCCTGTTCAATAGGAACGAGTCAAAAGCAAAAACGCCGATTCATCTTTCCCACCATATAGAGACATTTAATTATTAGGTTTATTGAAATACAGTTACGATCTGTCGTTCGCCATCTTTATCTTTATGCAGCCTTCTTATTTAGTGATTTTTGTGCTTTATTTTAATTCATTATTAATTTTATTTTAATAATATAGCCAATCATCAGCCATATCACTTAATCATGCTCTAAGCAGTATTTCCACCCCACACCTCCATCCACTTAGGCCATCATATCGCAGTCAAGTATGTTTACTAAATATTTTATGTTTAAATGCTTTCTTTAATGTTTTTATGTTTATTTAACTCCATTTGTACTGTATTATAACTGTTCTCATTTAAAAACATACCTATATAGCCTGTTACTTTCATATATTAGCGAGTCAACAGGGGCTTGGGAACCAATTATTTCTTTTTCCTTTATTTCTTATGGGGAAAATTGTTTCGGATAGCAAACAACTTTTCGAAACGGATTGTGATCGTTAACCGAGGTTCCACTGTAGTTCGAAAATCAGGGCTGATTAAACATCATCAGTGGTTAAAATGAAAACCTGCAGCAACCGGTAATGTTGCTTATCCCTGCCATAAACATGTCTACAATCCGTATATCTACTACGTCCAAATAAGTTGGAAGTCGTTTCTATTTACGAATGAGCCGAGTAATAATTAGAATTTCCTGTTTGGCTTATAGAATAAACTTAACATTCACCTTAATACCCAAAATGCACCTGAATACGTAGCGTGCATGTGCAGTCCAGGTGCCTTCATGAAAAAAGACTGACTGCTTGTCAGTCTATAAAAAACAACAACAACAGTATATACACTCGGCTATGCAAGGTTTCCTAATAACGTTAGATTCTGCACAGAAGGCACATTCATATTCACCTGTCTCGATAGGATCAGGCTTTGAACATTGAATCTTTTCATAATACAATGCATTTTGAATGACTATTTACAGTATTAAGGATGTTATACAAAAAAGGTAAGTACAGCAAAAAGCAGGACAAAAAAAATCTGGACTAAATCAGCAAATAATACTGTCTTAATGAAAAGGCACTTCTTTAACAACTACACTACATCTGCTCGGAGTAGCTTAAACCTCGTATTATAGAACCATGCTGTTGTAAATATCGGCTGGATAATTAAACAATAAGTCTTTGGTGTGGATGACCTGGGCTGGCTCTCCGGAAAGAGTCTTTTCAGAGAGTTCACGATGTGAAGAAGTCCATGTTGTGCAGTCGGCTTGCCTGATTTCAGTCTGGGAAGTGCTGTTTCCGTGTTCCCAGTGCACTCGTTTGCAGGCTTTGTATGTCTGCGTGAGTGAGGAAAGGGTGGGAACTTGAACGGCTGTGCTTTTATAGCATTGTTGACGGAGAGCCTCCTCCGGTCCGAAGCCCGTTTCCATAAATAAATAAGATCTCGTCCACGGCTTATAAGCTTTGGTCCTGGCCTACACTCCGTCACTGTGAGGCGTAAGGAAATTAGCAGAGGGTCAAGGGGGTCAAGGGGTCTTTAGGGTCGTTTCCACCCGTTGCGGATCACCGCGTCAGCTCGCAGGAACGGCTGGCTTCGGAGATCTGTGAGTGGGGAAGGGACACAGTTAGAGCAGGGAACACTCCGGTTAAAAGGAAGCACACAACTGCATGAACCCTCCTTTCCTTCAATACAGACAAATAAGACTATACAACCTCCATGAGGACTGTATTCAGGAATGATTATTACCGTGCTTATACACTCATTGGCCCTTTTATTAGGTACACCTGGCTAGTACTGGACTGGCCCCCCTTTTGCCATCAGAACTGCCTTAATTCTTCACTGCATAGATTTGAGAAGGTGCTGGATTTTTGGTTCGTATTGACATGACAGCAACTGTGCAAGCCATTTGAGTACAGAGAACTCAATATGTTTAAGAAAACAGGTTGAGATGATTTTGAACCAGCTATCTGAAGACTGGCCTTAAAGGGATGGACATGGACTGCAACAGTTCTCAGTTAGGTTAGGTTGTGGGGTTTAAATGATGATCGATTGGCATTAAGGGCCCCAAAGTGTACCAAGAAAATATCTCACTCCATTAACTCACCAATAGGCTTGAATTATTGATACAAGAGTAGATGGATCCACACTTTCATGCTGTTTAGGGAAAGTTCTGGTTCAGTGTCCAAATATCAAACCAGTCTGGCCATTCTCCTCTGGCCTGCAAGGCATTTATTCCCAAATAACTGCCACTCATTTTTTTCTTTAATCCCTAAAGATCAGCAGAAATATTCAGTCCTTTACATCCAGCACCAAAACCATGCCTTATACAAAGTCTCATTCATTTCCGTTCTGAACTGCATCAGGTCATCTCGGTCAGGTCTACATGCCTAAATGTATCGAGTGTGATCGGCTCATTAGATATTTGTGTAAAGCAGCAGCTGAACAGGTGTACCTAATAAAGCGGCCAGTGAGTGTAATTCTGCTTTTTATGGTTGGATGTACTCTCCATTACAGCAGTACTGAATGAAAATAAGTTATATAATCATATGACTTTACCCACAAGGGAATTACTTGTAAGCTACAGTGCATGAAATCACAAATGACAAAAGTGTTAGATTTCCATCCTCATGATAGCATGAATTGTCTGAATGTGATCGGGACAGCCAACATTTGTTTCATCATCTTTAAAACTGTCTGAATGTTTCATTTGGCTTGGGTGTCTTCTCTAAAACCAAAAGCAAAACATTTTTTAAAACATGAAAACATTCATCAGGTGATCAGCACGGTCTTTCGAGGCTTCCAGTAAGTGATATACACTGCTCACAAAAATTAGGGGATATGTCATTATGGCATATTTCATCAATCTCCTCTGATTATTGGGAGCAGTACATTTACACTATTTCAGTGTGATTCTTTTTTTGTCTGGTCTGTTAAAGTCCTTGGCAGACCGTGCTGAACACGACATCTTTGCATGCATCATGGCACAGACACAGATAGCGGACAGGTTAGCATTCCATGCAACAGAGACAGACATGACCAGCAACGAGGAGCTTAGCTTTATTTATAAAAAGAAGCAGGAACATAATCATTAATAAGCTTTAAACTTGATTTAGCTACCCTTCACTGCTTGAGGATTTTTTTTCTTATATGATCCTGGCAGTTGCAAGCAATAAGTTTGTCTCAAGTCAGTACTAGCGAATCCCAGGTCAAGGCACAAATCCAAAACTAAATTAGCAAATGCTAATTGGGGTTGTTTTGTGTTCTATCAGCCACATTTAACAGGCTAACAAAGTAAGTATTTATAGCCAGTATTTGTCATGGCTACTGAGCTAACTACACTGCTCACAAAAATAGGGGCTATTTCATTATGGGATCTTTTATTTTATTATATTGCCTAACAATCCAGCTCTCTTTATCAGATTACTTAATCTAATTTCTAGATTGTCGTATGCTGCATACATGAAAATCTTGTCAGATAACGGTAGAAATCTGATTATATTCGGATTATGATGTGAATGCATTTAGTGAAAAAGCGCCATGCAAGTAATACAAAATGCTCAGTTATTGAATTTTGTATTATTTTAACACTTGGAAAGAAAACATTATGTTAAAAAAATGGGGTTGTGGAGGCCATCGAGTCTTTTTGGGTCTTAAAGCCCAAGTCAGATTCCAAGTGACTATAAAGTCAAGTGAGGTCACAAGTCTTTTTGGATTTTTGCCCACATCGCACTCAAGTCCATGTCGTGTGAGTCAAATTTTTAACTCTTGCTACTGGTGCTTATTAATAAATCTGTGATCTAGCTAGATTGTAAAGGCACAATTCTAAAGCAATAGCATAGGCTAATATTTAGCCACGTATAAAGCGACTGGACCCGCCTCATATTTGAGTATTCCAAAGCTGCCTTTTTAAGAACTGAATTTAACCATGAAAGCTGCAAAGCATTTCTGCCTGGACAAGCTGGACGCAGCGTGACCGTTCTTACCCTCCGTTTAGAAAAGGCTCATATTTACTCAGCTCAGTCCTCTGCTCTGTTGGAAAGGCAGGAAGAAATCATTAGAAGGTTTGGGATAGGGGCATGAAGGAGAGAGGCAAATGACATTAGCAGGTTAGAGGGCTGTCGCACATGCCAAACCTTAGTGGGAGACTCGTGGCAAACTGACCAGCTCTCAGAACTCACTGTTATGTTTCTGGCTCGGGTCAGACCTAAATTTGTTTATTAACTGTTCTCATGTAGTGCCCAGGTCTTGCCCAATAGTTTGAGAATTGAAAGTCAATGGGCTCCTTTCAAGTCCTTTCTAACAGGAACTAGGGGTGTGATATGTGTCATCTTAATTGTGGTTTAAACAGTGTGTGAGTTGACATTTTCTCACATCACTCACTGTAAAAAATAATGAATCAACAGTCCTTGAGTTTTCATATTCAATTTACTGTATAATGTAGCCAGATAGGCCAGATGGCTACACTGGTGAACATAGCGTCCTAGTGCCATAAATCAAGCAACTGTTCTACCTAAAGTAAAACATGAGTGAACCAACTGCACAAAGAGACAAAATACAGACACCACCAGCCTCACTCTACGTCATTAGATTTAATTGCTAGATGTAACTTGGCTTTGAAGAGGTTAGATGTTGATGAAATGACTACATAAGAATTGCTGTTAAATACAGCCCAAGATCAACCACCTAATATGAATAATATGACAAATATTTGGAGTCAGCTGTCCACAAACTACTTTGGGTTCCAGCACAAATACATGCTCAGCAAATCTTAGGGGAATCATTCTGCAAAAAAAGTGCCGATGGCAACATATCATAAATCACACAATAAATTACTTTGCAAAAGAAATGTTAATTGTTGGTCCAAACCACCCTAACAAGCCCCTGAAGAGGCTTGGAAGAGAGAACTAATGCACTTTGTATCTGATATACATATACATAACCCTGCAATTGTCTAGTATCACTCTGATTGACCCACAGTTGAAATGACAATGAATAAAGAATGAGTAAGTGCTGTAGTCAACTTGCCAAAGTCCCCACCAAATAAAGGTTGTGCTAGTATTTAACCAGATGAATAAAGAGTCACATCCCAGAAGTTGATAAACCTAAAAATATGAAGACCACCATGTGTACAAAGCATCTCTTGAGAGGTTTCCACCAAAGCTTGCTGCCAAAGAATTCTTAACTTCCTTAAAACACATTCATACTTGCAAGTTTTAACGGATGGATGGAAAACTCCCATACAAGTAAACATTATTGACCGATCACAGATCATCCATCAATGCCCATGACCCAAGGTTAGAAAAGAAGCGGTTGGTTGTGCTCTGTGAAGAGAATCATGCAGGTGTCCCACGGCATGCAGGTTTTTTAAGGATGCAAAAAACATAACTGAACAACCTTGAGAATAAGGGCTAGATTTTGGGACGGAGATTAGCGGAGGGCTAGCAGTTGGACTCGTCGTAGAGGTTGGTCTCGCAGAAGAAGCGCGAGCCCCGCTTGGCCGTACGCGCAGTGAATGGGACGCTCTTCAGCGCTGATGGGAGGAAGGGAGGTTACAAAAACAAAATTATAGCTGCTGGTCATTCTCCCACCCCAAAAATAGTGTGAAATGTTTAACCTGAACCAAATGACCATTAACTCCTGGGAACTCTTTTATGATTAGAACTGAATCATAGTTAAGTCTGGAATACTTAACTATGATTATCTACGGCATTATCTATGATTATCTACGGCACTCGCCTTCGACCAAATCACAGTTTTAATTTTATATATGATGACACACAACATCAAGTATTCTTAGCTTTTATAACAGTTTTTTACAATAAATTAAAAAATGAATCAAAGGAACCCTAAATTTCATACTAAATATGATTTAATACTGACAATACCTTCCGCCAAAAAGTGAACTACCACCTAACGTTTATAATAAATTATTAGTCCAAATAATCAAAAATTTAAGCAAATATAGCAAATCATAGTTAAGTCTGGAATACATAGGAGTTATTAGTTGTGTGGCTGCTAGATATGTCTTGGTTTGTTAATATCTGGAAAATAAACACCAAAAATACCTTAACAGACACAAATCAAGCCTAATCAATAAACTGTTCTCTCTCAGGAGATGATTAACGATGGGAATACGTTCCGGCAAACCCATCTTAAGTTAGGTTTAGACCTCATTAGGTTCTGTGAAACAGGACCGAAATGGTTGTTGACCAGATATTACTGTTGTCACAGAGGATTTTAGATACTTTGCACATAGTGTTTGATTTTAAAGAATAATATTATGTATATAATATTATGTGAAAACATTTAGTGCAGTAGTTTACTGTATAATACAGTAATAATTATATTTGTATCTTTAAAATAATAATTTATTATATAATATTTACATAGTTTTAAACAACAAATATAAAGACCCATGGAACATTTTGCTATTTTCTGCCTTTGACTGCGATCCTTTTTTCTGTCAGCAGATGTCGCAAGGGAACACTTGTGCTAGTTTTTGTACTAGTTTTATGACTTAGATGTGAATTATATAAGACAGATTTTTATTTCCTACTATTCCTTCCTATACCTAAAAGCACTGACGTTAAAGGAACCAGACGTTAATCGAATGTTTGTGTGAATTTTACTGCCACAAAAAACATACTCACAATTGACACTTTTAAATGTCTAATTTTTCTGTGCCAAGAAAATATGTAAAATGGATAAGTTTGTTCTATTATTTAAAAGTTTAAACTGTTTTAAAGGTTGTCTGTTCTGGAAATAACTAGTTCTTCAAGTGGACTCATTTCCTCTTGGTTGTGTGCAGCCAGCGAGGGTATTTTTTAAAATATATGTTCATATTACTTTGTGCACGTTTATATTTTGGTTCTTCAGCATGTGATCATTAGTGTGTGCTTGTAATTGAAGAACCTGGAGAAAATGAAATGTATAGTTAACAGTTTAGGCTTTGGATGCTGTGTAGATGGTAGCGTTCCACTCTTGTTTTTAGTGGCAACTCTGACACATTTAGGTATGTATACATGTTATTACATTATTACTATTATTATTAGTACATACAGTAGCATAAAAGACTGTAACTACTGTAATGTCTGGCCAATGTCCATTTCAGTCAACTACCTGTTACACCAAATAGCAGAAAAAATGTGTTCATTCTCAGCAACTATATATAATTTGAGTATGAATAAAACATTATCACCACTGAGGTTAAATAGGCTGAGACTAGACTTAATGTGGGTCTGGTTATTGGTCTCTGTATTGGATTAGTTTCCTTTAGTAAACCTAAGTTTTAACAGGGACAAAAGAACAAGGAATGAAAGTGCTTAACACAAAAAGCACAAGGTTAGAGATTAATTCTTGCTTTTTCGATCACAGTGACGGGACAGGAGGTGCAGGACTATCCTGGATTACTCTAATTCTATAAATAATGTGCAAACAACTTTAGAATCCCTGAGAGTTAACAGATCCTACACCGTACTGCATCAGTCTAGCTGCTGTCTGCTCGGCTGCTGGGTAACGTAACAGATGGTGCACTGAAGTCGTGAGGAGCAGTGCAGCACCACAGTAATTCTGCTGTAGCGGCTGATGGGAGGTATAGTCCTGTTTGTCCCACCTGTGATGATGTCCTCGATTGCGCCGTCTTTTCCCTCGTAGACGGGCCGGTGGTCTTTGGCCTGTCTGCGTCTCAGCTCAGCGATCAGCTCGTGCTGCTGTTGCCTTTTCTTCTGAGCCTGTGCCTGTAATCAAAGGACATGTGAGATACATCTGCCATACTTATTACCAAAAGCTCCTTCCTTCCAGCAGAGGGCACTCCCTGTCTATAGTATATTATGTGCTGGGCCTGGAATACTCTGTGTGTAATTATGTAATAATGCTGTCTAAGCATGACCTGGGGTAGACGGCGGCCCATCACAGGGCTAGGCAGTGCTGTTAACACTTGCAGTAGGGGTCTATTAGAGAAGACCCCCATATACATATAGCCAATTGTGAAGCCCAAAGTGTTTTGCTATTTAGCTTCAGCCTCCAGCTTCCAGATTTATCCTAATCCATTTTACATCAGATCCAGCTCTGTTATCATCCATCGCCAACGTCTTCTGGCTTAAATAGGAACAAACTCTAATCTCCTACAGCTAAAGTTTCATCTACATGCATTATAAACCAGCTTTGGCATCATCAAGCTTTAATCTCAATGAGATCTAATCCAACTACAATGTAATCGAGCTTCACTTACCAACCAACTTTGCTCAAATCCATCTTAAATCTAAACTTACTTTCATCAAGCTTTGACATGGTGCAGCTCCGATGTCCTACATTTATTATCCGATTCAGCTTCATTCTCAACTAACGTTCATCTTATCCATCTCCGATCACGTCCAACTTTTACTTCCCATCCAGTACAAATCTCACCAAATTCTGGTTTTATCCAGCTTTGCTTCACATTTACATTTATTTCATTTAGCAGACGCTTATCCAGAGCGACTTAAAAGTCATACAATCCAAGCAATTTATTTATTTATCAGGCTCAGATCTAATCAAGCTCCAATCTAGGTTTGATATCATTCAGCTTCAAAATGATCAAAATTTCATATCCAGCTTTGACCTTTTTAACCTCTAATGTCCTACAGTCCTGATCTGTCATTCAGTGCCAAACTGATCAATCTTATCCCGTTGTAATTGATCTTTGATCTGATTGAGCTTCTGACATAACCAGCTGTACATCCACCCTCGCTGATTCTTCCACTTCACCTTACTGAACTTTTCCATCTTAATTTTCATCCAGTCCCATTTATGTTCATCTCCATTCTGATCCACCTCAATTTCCATTCACCACCATTATCATATTTCCCTGTTCTCCTCCCTTACCCAGATCTGATCTAATCCAGCTCAGATGTCACCAAGTCCAGGTTTTCCAAGCTCTGTTATTATCTAGCTTTGACTACATTCAGATCAATTCAAATCCATGTCTTATCTTATCCATCTCTTTCTGAATCCAGGTCTGACCTCATCCTGCTATTTCATCATCTATATTTAATCTCATACAGCTTTTGTTCTTTTCATCCAACCTAAATTTGATCTCTGAATGGTACACATTAATGCATTTGTCCTTTATATACAAATATTTCTGTGGTTGTTTAACATTAATTAGTAATATTGTTCATTGAAAAAGCCCTCCTCGATACTGGTAGCGGCAGCCTGGTTCTGTAGAGGAAACAAGCTAAACTGAGCTATGCAGATTACTGTTTTTATTTTGCACCTAGGGCTAAGTACCTTTCTTTACTGCCTTCCTTCTCAGTGCCATTTAGGAGTCTAGACAGACTTGCAAGAGTCACAGTAACCGTGAAAATACTCGCTGAATTGAGTATATTGTGTTTAGATATGAATATAAGTAATATATATATAAGTAATATAAATTCACAGGAGAAACAACCAGTGCTCCCATAAGGCATTTATAAACTGTTATAAAAAGCAACAGAACACTCAAAGTCGTGTTGAGTATTCTTAGCTTTTATAACAGTTTTTTACAATAAATAAAGAAAATGAATTAAAGGAACCCTAAATTTCATACTAAATATGATTTAATACTGACAGTACCTTTCGCCAAAAAGTGAACTACCACCTAACGTTTATAATAAATTATTAGTCCAAATAAGCAAAAGTTTAAGCAAACAAGGACAAAGTATTAAAGGAAATTAAATGATAAAATGTAGTTATGTACTATGGTTATTGCTTGCTGTCACCACACATATCAGCACAGAGAAAACTCTTCTCAACCAATCAGAAAATTATATAATATAATAGTTGTATAATACATATTATCTATTATGACATACATCACAATACGCCCATATATACAGATTAGACACTGCTCGCAAAAAGTAGGGGATATTTCATTATGAAAGATAATATTTTAAAGTAGCCCCTAGTTTTGTGAGCAGTATATTAGCTTATACACTGCAATCTAATTTTCATACATACGTTAATCAAGTATAAATAGTTTCTTCTAAATAAATGTGCAGAGCCTGAGGATGTCCAAGGGCTTTCTGCACACTGAAGGAATCTCATACCTTGGGGTCATGCTGTTTAGCCTCCTGGGCAAGCAGTTTTTCCCTCATCGCTTCCTCTTGTTTCTTCCTCTGTTCATTTTCCTCAACTGCATCCTACAGACACACACACATAAACACAGATACTGATGTGAAGCCCTTACTCTGTATCTTGGAGCAAACAGGAAACCCTGAGTGGCATAAAACAGATATTTCAAGACAAAGCAATGACCATGGGCCAAGAAGCACGCGCACACACACACGCGCACACACACACACACACACACACAAACAAATCACCCTAAGGCTGCCCATTTCCTCATGCCTCCCCATAAATCCAGCTAAAGGACAATGTGAGGAACAGGCGTGTATATGACCGTGTGTTCGGGTCAATGCGGACAGAGCCTGGTTCCAGCCTAAACACAGCAAGTGTTCTTTGAGCTATACACAGCTGCTTCTTCCTGTTATTCATCCACAATTCTCCACCCCCCCTCCACCCCCCACCCCCCTACTTACTAATTACTCTATGGCTACAGAATAAATGGACTTTTACTAACATTAACACGCAACCATAATTGAAGATGCAATTGACCCATTCGTTCTGAGGCTGACTACTTGGTTGTAAGTGTTTTGTAATTGCAGGTGTGTGAAGTGAGGCTGAACGTACTTTGTAGGCCTTGACAAAGCGCACGAACACGGGGAACAACACCGAAGGAGGAGTGGTCTTAGGACTCTCGCCAAAGTACATCACCACGGCGTTGAAGGCCTCCTGCAGAATAGAGAAAAGGGGCCAAGTCAAAAAGAAAGTTTCCTATGTGTAAGCGGTAGCTTTATTCTTGCCAGTACATCTGAATTGGAGTATTCAACTTGACGTTAAGTAATGTTGCTGTTCGAGTGATTACATTTAATGACTTGTGGGAATTCAAGAAATGTCCATTTTAGTCCAGAAGATTTTAGTCTGATTATTCGGTGCATGTAACTGCATAACTCCTGTGGCTCGGTGGAAAAAGCAACACTTTTTAGTACCTGAGTTTAATTTCCCGAATAGGATTACAATTTGTAGAGGTGAGTCATGGTTGGTAGTGCTAGACGGGCTGGTCTGAGTAGTTCAGAAACTGCTAATCTATTGGGAGTTAGACACACGGCCATGTTTAGGGTTTAAAGAGAATGGTCTGAAAAAAATCAAATATATAGTAGAACAAGTCTCTGGGTGAAAACACCTACCACACCAGGTGCCACTCCTACAGGTAAAAGAACAGGTATTCACTGATCACTGATTCTGTAACTACCCCAGACTCACCAAAATTACAAAAGAAGATTGGAAAAACATTGTCTGGTCTAATGAGTCTCGATTTCTGCTGTGATGTTGAGATGGTAGAATCAGATCTTGTTGTATACAACACGAAAACAAGGTTCAATCCTGCCTTGTATTAGCAGTTACCTCTGCAGTCTTAGCATCTTTCTGCAACTTGTCCAGCTGTTGGTCGCTTGTCTGCAAAAAGCCCTTAAGGACGGCATGGTCATGGAGACTGCACTCTCTTCTGATCAGCTCCATGCCTTTCCCCAGCTCCTTCACATCCAGTAACACATTCTCCAGCGAAACTGCCGGATACAGTCCGAATAACAATCAGAATTGCTTTTATTGGCCTAATGTGAATAAGACTTGGCATCAACACAGATGCTGTTAATCAGTGTGCGAATGACAACATGGCTGAATGAATTTGTCTATCTCAGCATGGACCAATCATATACTTGCCTGCTGCTGCTTTGTCCACAAAGTGCAGCTCGTTGTGGAAATTGGCAAGCTCTGGGTATTTCTCCTTCACTATCAGAGCAATGTAGTGGAGCAGCGTCATCTTGCGGTCAGTAGATTTGGTGTCAAGCAGCTAAGACAGCACAAAAAGTAAGAACTTAAAATACGCACGGAACTGTGCAAAAGTTTTAGGCCACCATTCGATTTTTTTTGTTGTAGCAATGGTATAATGTCCACATATAACATGATGAGCTTCATTCCAATTTTTGGAAATACTTACCACTGTAGCCTGTAGAAGATGTTTTGAGACTTTGACTGATAAATAATCACATGCGTCAAATATTTCATATGGTCAATATACCACTGCCCAACATCTAATCTAGTTGTGGCCTAAGACTTTTGTACAGTACTGTATCGAATACAGTATAAAGATTAAAGATTAATCCAACTGATCTCATACCAGATCCAAACTCTGTAGCTTGAAACCATAGACTGAGCCCCTCTTACTACTGTTCATGTAGTTTCCCAGGGCCAAAATGATCTGTATAAAGACATGGAATAAATATATATGCACTGTATTTATTGTATAAGTAATATTATAATTTAAATATTATTTATGTGTGACAGCTGGGATCAACTAGGTTTTGGGGTTTAGAGTGACAAATCCCTTACCTCGAGCATTCGTTTTAGCTTTGGCGAGGACTTCACAGAGGCTGAAGCAGCAATTATGGCATTAAGTTGCTGGAGAAAATAAAGATCCATTGTTAAACAAAATCGTTGCCCAGCTGAAATGATTGGTTATAAGAAAACGTTGTTATTATTATTATTATTATTAAGACATTTTTTTCAAATTTTGAGTGGACAGAAATGACAATGATTAGAATTATGTGTGAATTTAGAATGTTTGATAAAAAGACAAATGTTGACTAGAGAGTTTGGGGATGGAATATTGGATGTATAACCAAAAGGACAAGACGGTGATGGTCATGCCATGAGAAGATCAGAAGATAACTGGGCGATTGGAAGTTGTTGGACCTGTGATGGAAGTTGTTGGACCTGTGATGCATTGAACTCTGATAAGTGGAGATCAGCGTGCCCTGGACAAGATGCCAGTCCATCTTAGCATTATTATTATTAACACACTACTGGTTTACCGGGGTCAGCATGCTGACGTTGTCGCTGAAGTTTCCGACAAAGGTGATGATGTTCATCCTCTGTGTGAGGCGCTCGATCTTGCTGAACAGGAGCATGAAGCGATCTTCTTCAGCCAGCTGCTCCAAAGGCCTTCTCTCTTTCTCGTACTGACGCAGGAGCTTGCTCTCTGCCTCGGTGGGCAAGAAACGCATCAAGCACTCCACAAAGTCTACCGGCAGGGCCTTCAGATCAAACCTGCAACCAGCAACACATGCTTAACTACTAAATCACAGAGACTGGGGAGATCTAAATAAGGATGTGAGGAAATCTAGCCTTTAAATATATATAGATATATACTTATATATATATGTATGTATATATATATATATATATATATATGTAAATATATATATGTATATATATATGTATATGTAAATATATATACATATATATATATTTACATATATATACACTACCGTTCAAAAGTTTGGGGTCACCTAGACAATTTTGTGTTTTCCCTTAAATCTCATACTTTTA
>JAVSBV010000037.1:938917-956480 GCA_033117975.1 Parotocinclus spilosoma | reverse complement strand
TTTAGTAAGAACTTTTTTTTACAGTATTATGCTTCGCATGCTGAGTACCTATACATTGTGTTGTAGATCGTTTCGAACTTGTAAATGTATTTTTCACTAAATAAAGTTGGTAAGCAACAGTAGTTCTTGTTTGTACGTTCACTATACGTGTAATACGTGTAGAAGTCTGTCCTTTCTAAATGCATGTAAGTGGGTTGTTGCAAAACTTAACACCCATGTGACAAAATCTAGAAGAATTCACTCCCAAAAAAGCGCAGCAAAATTGGAATTAAACTCATATTAGTGTCTCCATCATAAAACCTGTTATCCAGACTCACTAATGTAATTTCCAGCTACTATGGCTTGATTACTACCTAGCCTAGTAATTCCTCAGTAATTAATCAGACACCATCTTTTTGTGGTTGACTAGCTGAAGAATAGATCTGTTTCCAGCTGCAGGTGATGCCAAAGAAGTTTGACAGAGGAGTGCAAAGATAACAGAAACACAGGTTTTTAGGGTTTCTTTTAAGAGTCTAGTCTGGCCGACGTCTGTTGCCCTCAGGTTGCTAGAGACTGCCCACTGAGTGGCCATTAGTTCTCCTGAAATCAAATTAGAAAGATTAGTAAGTGCACAAGCTGCCGTCTACTGCTCTGTTTAACCTGTAGCCATGGACAAAAGGTCACTAATAGGATGTGTAGATAAGGCATGGTGACTCTTTATCTGATTTGGAATCATTCCTGTCCCCCTTCGTTTCCTTGTCCAGCAATCAACCTAGATTGAGTAGGAGCCTGAGGGTCAGGATTCGCTTTTCTAATCCAGACACACAGCCCGAGTTCATGGGGGTTTTAAAGGGTCATGGAGTTTTCTGCAAGGGCATGATTCATTTAAGCTCCCAAGAAAAAGGAAGAAATGGAAATATGGTGTTTTAGGCACAGAGAAAGAAATTACACGCTCCCTCACTTAGTTCAAAGATCTGTGGCGCTTTAGATAGCCACGTCAAGTTCAATAGGGAAAGCTGGCCACTCCAGACCACAAACTAAACACTAATCCTAAAACAATGACCTAAATCCAAACCACCAAGGTAGCATGGCTTCCAACTGGAAGAAACTTCCTTGTCTTTGCTGTTTTTTATGGATTGAATTCCCATTTCAAGTAAAGCCAAACAGTGTGTCATAGGCAATGCTCAATAGCCCATGGATCACATACACAGTGAACCTGATAAACTAGAAAGAAGGATCTTGCCTTCAGTTGTTACTTAAAGCTAACAGAAATGATACAACAATCACATTTTACTTTTTTTAAGATTAAAAAAGGAGATGAAACCTTTTTGGGGCCTTCTGAGATTTTAAGAGGCTTCCCACATCTGAAAAAACAAGATTCCCAAATGGGAGTTCATTTTAAATAGACCACATTTAAGACCTTTGTATTAATTATAGCACTGACTGGAAAACTCCAAATCAAGTTAAAACAACACTCACTGGTTACACAATAGAGTGACGCAAGCAGCATCAGGGATTAAAGTCACTTCTGTTGTTTGATCATGGCTCAGATCATGAAAAGCAAGACTGTAGTGGTACAACAAAGCACCATGACATTTACTCCTCTTGTAGGCGGACAGCATATGCTAGACAACAGACTGAAGGGGACACAGACGAAGATGAGCATACCAGATCATCTGTCTAAAATATGCAACAAAACAAACAGGCGAGTAATAGAATAATAGTAATTAATGTAGTGGATACATGTTTATGCATTTATTCATCTTTGGTAGCTGTTTTGTTTTGGCAATGGATTCCGTGGGCTCAAAACCAACCCCTGAAGCACCATGTGCAAGGTGGAAATACATTGGCATGTTTTTTAAAATGGGAGGAAACCTAAAAATGGGGAGATCACCCCAAAATCTACTGGGACAACAACAGGACATGGCATTCTGAAGCAGCGACATACCTGAACAAAATTTACATCATTTAGCAGATACCCTTATCCAGAGCGACTTACAATTTATACAGTCTTACAATACAAGCAATTGTGGGTTAAGGGTCTTGCTCAGGGACCCATCTGTGGTAACTTGGCAGAGTTGGGATTGAAACCCTGGACCTTCTGGCCCATAGTTAAGTACCTCAACCACTAGGCCACCACAGTCCCACTAAATGCAAATGCTAAGTTCAAAATATTTCTGAAAAAATTCAGAAATGCTAATTCTATAATGCATTATTCTAGTCAAGTCACCCTTGACTGACTCATTATCACCACTTTCAAGTCTTGGAGTCCCATGATGAATGACAGTAAGAAAAAGAAATGTAATTACAGAAAAAGGAAAGGGGAACAGTGTTCAGAAAAGGCAAACACCACTGAAAAAAATGAACTGAAACAGAACCTAAGCTCTGACTGTAAGGTGAAGCTCAAAAGAGCTCACAAAAAGAATAGTAGTGATGATCCTGACTCACACATCAAGCTACACACGCACAATAGTGGCCTGCCTTAAACTGCAGTAGCTTGTCACTCATTCAGTGACTAACTGTGAAGGATGTTCAAGGACAGACCAGAGTCACGTACAAACATGGTTAAAATATATCAAAAAAGCAAACCTGTATGAGCTCAGCTTCATTTCTATTGGTGAACTGGTGAATGGTAACCAGTAAGCATCAAATGGCAGGTATTGATTAGTCTACTATCTGACTATTTTATTGGTTAATGGTACAGTACAAGCCACCAATCCAGCCATAATGCCTCCTAAAATAGAACTGGAAATTCCCTATTTGGTTTCATTTGAGCTCCTAAGTCACCAAGTACTTTCTGCTGCATTTACAAAAACAACAAACACACAATTCAATTTGTTCCTGCCCATCATGACCTTCCGTGGATTCCGATACTGTGAGAAATCCAATAATATATACAAAACGGTTCTGATAATCTTCCCCAACAATATTCCATAAACCCATGTTGAGTTTAGAATGTCCTGCAAATATTGCTGATCTTTTAGTGCCCCTCGTATCACTACCAGGTGTGACCGATGTTATGACTCTCCAGATCCTCACAGTAGCAGTTGGGGCAGTATGTCACTCTACAGCAAAAGCAGGATTGAGGCCTCTCCACAAGGTCTCTATATGCACACCCGGCCCCAAAAAGATCCCAAACAACACCTGGCTTGGTTGTTAAAGATGATAATATTCCAGTGCATAGCAGTCCAGGTGTCTCGTTCACGATACCATTGCAAACGAAGAAAGCAATCCACCGTTTGTATCTGGGTTTGTATCTTTGTTTTGTCTATTAGTGTAAATGTCATTATATATTTGACACTATACTGTATGTATGTCTATTAAGATCCCTTTTTCAATGAAACTGCTTTGGATAAACATTAACATGCTGCTCAATTGAATATAAATATTATGCATTTAATTTGGTATACTATAATAGACTATTACCAAAATATACAACTTTCCAAGCTTAAACTAGACACATAAATATGTCAGTAATTCTAAATGTTCCTATCCTGGAGTAGGACAGACAGCAATGCAGACAGTCGCCAATGTCTGGAGCTCTCTCAGACCGTCTCTGCTAAAGTCCACAGAAAACAGCCCCAGGGGACTGAGCAGAAACAGGGCACTGCAGGACAGAGGACAAGGGGTTTCAGTGGAATGTTGAAGAGCCCTTAACACGCCCACATTCAAATTCTGTTTACCAAATCAGACCTCGGGGATTCATTTGGATTATATCAAACTCCTCTTCTAAGTATATTATTGGCTAATTATCATAAACTGGTAAAGTCCTTCAGAACGCTTTTAATACTATCTCACAAATTGACCTTAACATAATACTACAGGTTTCTACTACATACTAATGTATTATTGCAAAGATAACAAATGTCTGAATAAACTAAGTAAAGGGCTGAATAAATCCTCTCAACGTAGATTAAGTGGTTGCTGATGACGAATGACTAAATGATTAATAATATTACGTACAAACTATGAGTCTTGTATATAATTTATCTATTACACAAAAACCTAGAAACCGTTGTGCTCTTTAAGGACTGAAGCCACACCGCAAGGTTTAGCCCCAGCACCCAGACACAGTATATTTTCATTGTGCATTTTTACTTTGCATATTTTGGCCACATCTAGGAAGAAAAGTAAATCTTGTTGAGTGAGAGCTGACTGTGCCAAAGATGTCAGGATATGGCTCATAGCAAACCGCTCATTCTATCCCACCGCTGATCCAACAAGGAGCAGTACCTTCTAGGACATTTTTCCTTCTTTACAAGATAAAAAACCAAGAGGCTTTTTTTTACACAAACGGAGCTAAGGTCAGTTATGCTTTTTTTGTTAGTATAGGCAGATTGGTGTTATCTCCTGTGTCTAAACCTGCATGAGAACCCTGGACGTTTGGATTATACTGGACGTTTTACAGAAATGTCCTTTTTTTTGTAAAATGACCAGTACAGAGAACCCAAGAACCCAAGAACAAGTGTGGGTGTCACTCTTCAAGTGATTAAAAGGGAAATTACTGAGCTTCAGGAAATCACATTCAACTTCAAAGACAAGTCCTCAGAAAGTCACCTGGCTTTCCTCTTATCAGAGCAGAGCAAGTTTGTACTAATGTTTAGATGTTTATGAGGACGTTGGTTTTATTTCAGGCTGCTATGTTGTTTGGTTGTTCCCATTTTACTGGCCGCGCTTAATGTGGGAGTGTGTGGAAAAGTTATATTGCCCTTTCACAGGGTTGAAACATGATCTGCCAGCTTTAACTGTGTAACCTGAACCAGGCAATCACAACAAAGCAGTGACATCCATAAAGATCTCACAGCAGACAGAGGATAGAACAGAAAGGGACTGAGGTGTCAGAGCAAAGGACCCCCAGTGCTTCTTCTTTACATAAGATATACAAACAATTCCCATGACTAACGACTAAGGAATGTGGATCACTCAAACACAGGGCTAATCGCTACTAAATATATTTACTTTCAAAAAGTAGAGCATTAAAATTGAGGAGTGTTTGTCACTGTGTTACGATTGCTTACTTAGAGTAACACAGGCAAGAGTAACAACTCAATCACAGTATTTGTTTCACATTATTGCTCTGACTGAGCAAATGTATGTTCTATAAACAGAACAGAGTTTCAGCACAAAACAAATCAGAACAAAACTTCAGCATTTAGCATTCGAGATGCCCTTATCCAGAGCAGCATCCAGTGTTATAATGTACTAGTCAAGCAGCTGAGGTTGAATGGCTTTGCTCAACAACTCAACAACTAGTAGCTTGGCAGTGCTGGGACTTGAACTTTCAGCCTTCTGATCAACAGTCAAATACTTTGACCACTGCCACAAACGCCACCACTATACTACTCTTAATATTTAAAAATTAAACCTCGGTTATAATTGGACAACTGTGTCACTGTCAAGACACCAGGTGCAGAAAATAGGATTTTGTCAGTAATCTGATCAACAAGATTACTTGGGTAATCAGATAACAGAAAAGCCCTGGGCTTACAAGACCTAGATTTCTTTCTTTTTTGAAAAGCTATGAAAATTTACACTGCCTTTTATTGGTGGAACCTAAAAAAGCTGACAGCTTAAGGCCCAGAGATATGTTGCGACCAACTTACAACATCTTTCGTCAACGTATTTGACAACTGACATATGGAAAAGGTCACTGTTGGTCTTGGAGGGATCTTAACTTTGAATAGATCTGCTACAACTGCTGTCATGAGTAACATCCTTGAAGTTTTGGGACTTCTGTTCCAGGAATGTAGTTGAACTCAAACACTATAGTTCAGCGTTCAGAGATTAATGTTAGTTGCTGCATCATTCTCTGATTTGTGAAAGAAAAGAATGATTCATTCTCCATCTACTTTATGACGTCTTTGCTTTACTGTTCGATGCAAATACACGCTCTTCTTCATTTTATACGGTATTGTGCACACTATAAGCATTGGTTTAAAAGTGAACACACACATCTGACTTTGTAAAAAACAAAGCAAAATAAAATACATATTAGTCATAAAAGACCAAAGCTGTAACTGTGGAATTATGCAGGACCTAAAACTGGTATATGGTATATCTTATATGGTAAAGGCAGTCTTGGAATTAGGAAGTAAAGAGCTGTACCATTGATAATTACTTAAGGCCACAATCTGTAAAATTATCAAATGACTAAACATTTTTTTTCAAGAAATCATAAAAACCCTGCATGTTCCTCATCTCAGTTTTAGCCATTCAATGAACATGTTTGCCAAAGATTTTGGCCCATAGCCTACTACATCTTCTCACTTCTCCAGTTTGTACTGGCTCTGCTCCCTCTCCTTACACAACCTCCATCTCAGAATGGTTTTTAGCCTACTGAGTTCGTAAACCCTAAAATGCATTTCATTTCACACAAACCTCAAACCTAAGAATTCTATGCTTTTATGAAAACTAGATCAATGTAGTTCCACTGGTCCAACAATGTGCAGCTCAGCTGACTGAATTCTGTCTTCAACCAAAAGCAACCAAACAGTAATAGAAGAACTCGTAATATAAACCACAGCCTCTTAAATCCCCTTGATAGATCGGACTGTTAACAGTTACACAGTGTGCAGCTGTGGGGTGTCTTAAAGACTGGAGTAGCCCATATAGATCTCTTCTCACTACACAAGTGATTATGAGCCTGCAAATTCACTCACATGTAAATACAGGCATTTGTGATAGCAAATCCAAATACATAGAGGCATTTAAATTGTTCTGTGATGGTAAACCAAATACAGACAATCAATCTAAAGGCATACATCTACAGTGACTGGTTTACAGTATCTAAAGACTAAAACGTTTTAGATTGTTTGATCTGTTGTATTGATCTAATTCCTTGTGGTCTCACCCACATCAGATTGGTTTCCCGCTTAAGTCTGTCTTTGCTCAAGGTTTTTTCTTGAGGGAGTTTTGCCTTTCCACTGTCCCTACTGGGTGCTCATATATGATACTGGCACTGCCTATTGTTAAAAGTGCTACATAAGTGAATTGAACTTGAACTTGATAAAGATTGTCTACGACAGGTCTCTGTCAAAGAGGTCGGAAATATTGTGAAATAATTCACATTCGCAATCCTTTTTTTCTACTTTGAGGGGTATTTTTTTGACACATGAAGCCAAGTAACAGCTCTGTTTGAACCAGGACTTATGCACTCTTTTATAGCCATTAGTACAGAGCTGTAATACTCCAGAGTTGTTCTGAAAACAATTGTTGTCTTGGAGGAATTCCCATGATTCACACTTGCATAGGAGATATTCAAGATTCAAAAATGTATATGAAGCAATTAAAACAAGCATTTATTTCTAGATCATCAAACAATCATATAAAGTAAAAGAAAGTTGTTCCATTGGGCGAATGAGATGCAAACTCAATTACGATGACTGAGTAACAAGTAGCATATTCATGGAGGTGAACAGAAGCGTGTCAAACTGGACGAGAGTGCCCCACATTGACTGTTCAAACCACCGAAATAAACTGGCTAGAATAAGCTGGGTTAAAACGTGTGCCAAAGAATTCAACAACAGTTTAAAAACGGATCGACTAATTCAATTGTTTTATACGAGTAAATTCTTTAACTAGGAAAATGCATTAATACCTAATCAAATACTTTTTACGTACTGAATCTTTTGTCACATATTACAGATACAGTTTGTATTTGGAGAATATATCAGGAAACAATATTGCAATTATCAAGATCATCTTATTATCCAGTCCTACTCTGTCAGTTTGTTTTCAGTCAATTGATGTGGCTAGCTAGTTCTGGTAAACGACAAACTTCAAGTAACTTTACCAGGAAAGTTATCATTTAAAGCAGGGTGTCTGTTGGATAAGTACATGACTGTTATTTCCCTGTCTCGTTGAGAGCAAAGACACTGCAATTACAGCATGCTTTTTTCCAACTAGGAGGAACTTGTTTACAGTTGGCATGGTCAACCTCCACACCCCCTCATCAAGGCAAGGTCAGTTTTGAGGGCAGCTTTATCATCATGGTTGAGGTCGCATTGAAACATGCCTTCTCAAGCGCCAAGCTCTACGTCCTGTCAGCTTCTCAAGATTAGAATGAGGTTACCAGATGTGAGAGCTTTAAATCTATCAGCCACTAAACCAGTGACATCACAGCTTCCCTTCACTTGGTAATTAGCAAAGCGCACACGGGCAATAAATGACTTTCAGAGTCACTCCAGTATAATCGTGACGTGTAAGCATGGAAATAAGCAAAGAATAGGAATGGCATACAATACATTCTTTAAGGAACATAGGGTTACTTTCTGAAGAGAGATTTGTCCAGATTATTATATAGCCGTCATTTCATGCAGCATTATCAAGTTACATAAAAAATTATTTGTTTAAATTCATTTTGGAATGAGAACGAGCTTCACATTTTAAAGCAGCTGGCTTGATTTTAAAGACTACATTAATATTATTTGGCTGTGCATTAGTTATGACATATCATAAGTTTAGCCAGCGATCAATTACAGAGTTATCGTTTCCTCTCTGTGTGCTGCATTAGAGTGTGTAACGACACTCTGCTCACCAAAATGAGGGGATATTTCTAAATATATATATGAAGCGATAAGTAAGATCATCAGAAAGCAAATGAAAAGACAAAGAAATTTGTTCCATTACTCAAATGAGATGCAAATCAATTAGAGTGATTAAGTAGCAAGTGATATATTCGTTGGGGTAAGCAGAAACATGTTAAACTGGATGAGGGTGACCCACATGGACTGGTCAGTAGGGTGTATTGTCATGGGGCATGGACTGGACCAGATTGTCCAGCAGTTCTTGTTGGATCCTCTTCATATTCATTTTGAAATATCCCCTTATTTTTGTGAGCAGTATATATTCCATACTCATGATTTACAGATGCAGTGTTAGCTAGCCTGCTAGCAACCAGTTCTGTCAGTGTTCATACATAATCATCATTTAGTACGCTCAAATAATTGAACGCCGAATTGTACTTAAGAAACTGGTGAATGTAGATCAAATCAGGCTAAGTAACTACAACAACATGGAGACTGTTGTTTTGTGATGCCTATTTAGCAATAAGTGTACTCTTTAGTGTAGTAGTGTGTGAACTGGGACACAGCCAATATTTTGTTAGATTGTTGTTTCAGGTTTAGCTTACAGTTTGTCTTGCTAGTACACACAATATGTTCATATAATGAGGTTTTTACATTGTTCATCCAGTGTATTTAACATTATAAAACGCAGACACAACAGACATGCTGGCTAAAATGTAAATATGAACTTGCTCGAGCAGAACATGATCCGCAGAGAAATCCCTGGATAATATCAACGACGTTGCAAGGTAAGGCTGAAGTTGGCGCATGCACACGGCCTGAATTATGGCACTGATATCCAGTGCCTCCAACCCTCCCACAACATTTTGCTGCAGCTTGAGGCATTCCAGATGCCAAAACACTAAACAGATGGAGAGACAAAATGCATCCACAGAATGTATCTGAGTTGTATAAACATTTGCTGTTTGCTGTCAGACAAGCCCATTCAACACAGCTATATAGCCGTACAGTTCAAATACATACGGAAGAAAAGAGAAATAGTGCAACTGAGATCAAAAACACCCAGACCTAAATTTCCAGGACATTCAAACTTAACTAGTTCCAGAAGGACATTTAACTCAATTTGTTCAAAGTCTGAATCAAATTCCTCAGAAGAACTAATTAAGCCATTCCCCACCCCCAATGTTTGCTTATTAATCATAGATTTGGGTGTAATTAATGATAAAGGCATGAATAAAGAAATGGAATGCAATAATAATATACAATAAACACATTAAATAATTGAAATATACAGACATAAGTGACAATAAAGTGAAACTTTAGAGAGACTGTAGCAGATTCAGTTTTGTCTTTTTACTAAAAGTGAAAATTAATCATAAATATCCGAAATCGTACCCATAGACTGATATAATAAAAATATAGAACTGAATAGGGTTTTGCCCTTGTTGTTAATGTTTTTATAAGATACACTGATTGTTTTATTTAGGTTGCTAATGTTCAAAATCTGGCAGCACGGTGGTGCAGTGCTCAGCACTGCCGCCTGACAACCCAGAGATCCTGACCCAAGATCGAACCCGACCCTGGGCTCTGCCTGTGAGGAGTTGGCATGTTCTCCCCGTACCTGTGTTTTTTCTTTCTGGGTACTCCCACATTCCAATAACATGAGTTGAATTAAATGTTTGCAAAGTGTCCCTTAGTGTGTTTGTATGAGTGTATGTGCACTACAATGGATTGCTGGATGGTTGTTCCGGCCTTGTGTCCTGTGGCACCAGCTCTTACATGACCCTATCTAGGATAAGTGGATAAGACAACTAATAAATAAATGTTTGAGTTTTTTTATTTCAATTTGGGGACCAGCTATGTTTTAACATTCAATTTGCAAATTGTTAAAGTGAACATACATATACTTTTATAGACTTATATACATTTATATATACTTTTCAATAATTTAGGTGAACGCTACAATTTGTGTTCATTTCATGCATTGTTGTTGTTACTCAGTAAATACTGTAAATCTGTAAATCGAATACTGTTCTGTGTACAATCCAAAGATTGTCTCCGTCAATTCAACATTCAGTGTGACCAGATTACGAAGCTGAACAGTCCATAGAATTCTGATTGTGAGGAGAACTATTTTAGGACACTTTTGGTTGATACGTCACACATCCAATTGTCTTCTTAGAATGCGAAGCACGTCAAATCAACGTAAGCAGAACGTTGATACGATCGGAGATGAATTAAGTGCTGCGGTGAGTGCTAGAGACAAGGATGTCCTGTTTGCTCCTTTGGACTGTCGCACAGGAGACAAGCAGGCTGCAGGGTCTTGACAGATGTTAGGAATTCACATTCCAAAGAACCCTCCAGCGTATCACTTTAAAGCTGAACTATGATTAACAGACCAATCATGCATACTGCTGCTGGATATTCATCATCAATTAAAAACAATTCTTCAGGTGTTCAAAGTAACAAACAGGCATTCATCTCAATTATGAGATCTTTAGCTTGTTATGTGTTGATTGATTAAACATCTGTACAGTTTTATTTCACCTTTTATGCAGTATTTGTTAATGAAAACTATTCTCAGCCAAAAAATAACTTCCTATTTATACGTATTTCAGTAGTGCATACTGCTCACAAAATGATAATTTCTTATAAATTATAATGAAATATCCCCACATTTTTGTGAGCACTATACATACCTAACATATAACTGGTCTTTAAAAGAGCATTTCAGTAGATTTTGGAACATGACTATAAGGTTGGCTTCTGATCTTAAGCTCAAGATCATTAAGCTCTGGCTCACTTTTGGCATTTTCAAAGTGTCTAATTGAGTTGAGGTCAAGATGATGTTGTAAGCGAGCCAAGTTCTTAATCATCCTGCCACTGTCTATGTAGAATCAAGGAATGTATGCTTTATAGTATGAATATGTTACAAGTAAGTGTTGCTGAACTAGCAGAGCTCAGTAATTAGAAGGGGTGTTGACAAACATTTGTTTATATCAGTCTTAACCGGTGTGATGTTTGACTCTGTTGTGAATGTGTGATGTGAACTCAATGGCAGACGAGAGAACATCACTGTGAAAAAGCCAGTATGGGACCAGTATCTAGTATCAGAAAATACTTTGCCCTGGTTGATGTTGCACCAAAAATGGTAACTGTGATTCCAAGTTATGAGTCATCACTACTGCTTTGTGAACTTCTGGTCGTGGAAAGATGATGTAATTGAGTTTGGAAAATGGGCTCTATATATTTTTTAGGACTAAGAAAATATGTCTGGATATGTTTTCATCTACTTTATCACACCCCCAGAAGAACCTTGAAGATAGTATAAAAAGTATAATCTAGATACTGGACTTTTTGCATGTTGTTTTACAATGACATAATGTTTTGGGGGTTTTTTTGTGTTTTTTTTTCAGAAAAACTGAACCGATACTTGCTATGTAAATCTCCGATTAATGACGTGTAAACCACAGAAAAGCACAGTGTGTGAAGAAACAGAAGTTTGTGACTGAAATAAGACAGTGTGAGCGCAGAGGCTGACACTGCCTAAAGCTGAAGCAATGTACAGTAAATAGGAAAGGGAACGAGAAAGAAGTGGGGGTTCCAGATTATGTAATCATTCTCACACAGAAGTGAGGAAAACTTAAATCACTGCAAAATAACTGGATGACGTTTGGCATGTCCAGCAGGACTGTTTCCTTCTTATGTGTTCATCAGAGTGCATTTATCTGCTGCGCTATTTAGACTTTGCAGCAGTTCCTGTGAGCACAAAAGGTTGGTGAGAGGATGAGGCCCAGGCTTTAAAACAACACACTGATAGAGCCTCCATTGTGCTGGAGAGGAAAGCTGTGTGCAATATAGGCTGAACGAGTAAAAATATACACATGCTGACACACAGAACTTGAGTCAGTTCTCTATAATTGATCAAATGATTCGTACGCATTGTTAGCTCATGAATTTAGAGCAACGCACTAGTGGAATTTTATAGAAAAATCATTTCAAATGGAGCGGTATGAAGGGGACCCAATATTACGGTCACTTATTAAGGCTGGATTCACAGAGCAGGTAAAAGTGACTCAAATCCAATTTTCTCACCAAATCTTTTTTGGTCATTTTTTTCTGTTACACCGCCTCTCTGGACAGTTCATGGTCCTAAACTGACATGCTAGCACAAATGAACTTCTAGACATAGTCATGTTAAAAAGGACGAGCTATTCGGCCACAGTTTGCACAGTTCTTTAAACTTTCCTTTGACACTGCAGCCATGTCCTCCACGTCCTCTGTTTCCTCAAACATTGAGCAGTTGTGATATATCCCTCCTTATTTCAATTTCAATTTTTAACGTCCAGTGTAAACATAACCAATGAGGCATATCAGAGAGTGAACATCCCCAACATGTTACAAACTATTAGGAACTACTTCAAGCAGCATGCATCATTTTAGAATCTGATATCTTTTGTAATTTATTATTTTCACTATCATAATTAATTTGTAGTTTCAGGCATCTGACTTCTTGGTTTGTGTCAATGATAACGGCTTCATTTGGGTTTAAGGCTTTTTCTTTAAACTGTGGTGTTCCACTCAGATTCTAGAAAATGAATGGACTTCAACTTTCCATTTTGTTATCAAATGACTTGGAAAGTACAGGTAAATGCAAAAATACTTAATTAAATCACTCATTCATTTACTTTCTTATCTGCTTGATCCTGGACAGGGTACCTGGAGTGGAGAGCCCCTGTAAAATACATTAGAACATTGATACGGACAAAACAAAAAGGTTAAATGATGCAAAGGTTTATTTATTTAGAAAATCACATAAACCTGTAGATTCAGTCTAAAGACTGTACCATTATCATGAGGGTTTTTTTTAAACACGTGTCAGGTCATAGCTCATAGCTACTGAGAGATTTCAGAATTAGACATTAGAAGGAACAACCACATGAGACAGTTAAACAGGGGCTCCCTCAAACACTGTGAGACAAAGCTAGGCTCATGTCATTAAATCCAAGAAGCTCTTTAACACCTGAGCTTAGCGTGGCGCCAAGCTTAGATATCTTCTTTAAGCGTAAACAGTGCGTGTGTATGTATGAGTATGTGGATCATGTTTATATATCATTATGGGGTCTTTCTTATCATAAACCAAAAGGGTTTGCTTTAGGTTAGTGTTAGGTGTAGATGAAGCATTAGATTTAGTGATAATATGTCGGTGTTAAAAGTGTGTGTGTGTGTGTGTGTTTGAAATGAGAGGATGCAGGCTTCCACCTCCTTGATCTGCTGCTATTAAGGAGGCAGATGTTGCCTCCTACACCTAAAGTTTGTGGCACAACAAACAAATAAAGGCAGATTCCTCCCCACCTGCCAGCAATATAGAAGTGCAGACGCACACAAACACACTTGCACACGCCCAACCGCTATGGTGGAAGATTTGGCCTTAAACACGCCATAAACATTTCCATCCTGACTGCATTAGTTCCAGCAGAGTGGCAGCTATCAAATTCTATGACGCCAGCAGGCGTCTTTGGGGTCAAGGGGACAAGCGAGGAGGCTGAAAGGGGTCAGTCTATACCTTCCCTCTGTTTGGCTTCAGGCATACACATTCCACACCCACACACACTGTGACTGACATTGACACAAACTCATAGTGTGGTCCAAAAGTCCAAGCATAGCTGGGCCATTATATTAATTTTTAGATATCAATACTTGTTGATATCTCTTTGTTTTATCCACAAATATAATGTTGTTACCTGCAGATGGATTGCCAGCATTAAAGTGTGACACCATATACTGAGTGTGAAACCAGAATATTATACTTGACTATTTCTATACTTGAGGAAAATGATCCAGAATTACATGAATATGAATGGCAAAAGTATGTGAGCCTATGAAATTGGCAGGTAACTGAGTCATGTCTTTTCAATTAATAGGATGACAGTCAGGTGTGAGTGAGAAGACCTGAACAGGGACCAAGCCAAGTCAGACATTTGTGAAAGTGTACCATGTCACAAACAAGAATTTTTTGTGGACCCCAGAAAAAGAGTTGCTGATACTCATCAGGGAAAAGTTCCTGTGATGAAACCCATTAACATCTGAGAGTTGAAACTGTTCTATACAAAGGGCTTAGGTTACTGATAGACATGAAACATTGGATTGTTTTCCAACAAAAAAAAAGATTGTCAAACTAACATATTTTGTTCTGATAAGTTGCATAGGGTTTTCTTTATCTACTTTTAGGACTTGTTTGAAAATCTGACAGTTTTAAATCAAGTATATGCAAAAATTTTGAAAATTCTAAATGTTTCACAAACTTTCGGACACCACTGCAAATAAATCTGCCATAAAACCTTTCTAGCCATGATACTCGAGTGTTTTTGTATGGTTACAAAGTTTAATAGATTTAATAGATTTACCAGACTTTTAAAAGAAACAAGATTGTGGTGTCATGTTTACTTTGGTTATCTGCATAGACTGTGTAAAACCGTTTGTTGACCCAGTTTGCGAAAAAGATTAACAAGAAAGCAAAGCATGGACAGAAGTAAAAGCCTTAGCTAGAAGAAAAACCCCATTTATTTAAACCATACATAAATCATTTTGCACTTAAAACTGAATAAACCTGAAAACTACACAAGACGCACCAGTCTAAACAAGAGCATGGATGACTTCCAAAGCAATCAATTGAACTAAATAATTGCAGGTAAATACCTCTAGTGTACATACTTCTAAGAAGCTTTGGTAAAGTCATTAAAGCATGGTGCTGTGGCATGCTGCCAGTTCAAAAGGAATTTTTTTTCTTCACTAAACTTCTCCTGTGAGAGCAGACCACAGGAATCTGCCACTCCGCAACTGAGCAGGGGCACTTTGAAAGAGGATATTGCAAACGCACAAACACACAAATTTGTACCTCCACTTCCAACACCAATTTCTTTCTCATGTACCACCACCTCTCCTTCTCCTGTAGCATCCACTCATGTGGATAACTTTAGCTGAGAAGCCACTACAAATTCAGACACGTGAATCAGGGGAGTAATCATTTCCAGTCCATACTGTATGAGTATGTTATTCCAATCTTCCAGCGACTGGATGTTTAATCAGAAAAGCACGCATTTGGACCAGTGGCAGGAAAAATGGAAGGGGAGCTAATCTCAATGGTTTGACCAAACAGATTGGCACCAATACTGCCTTTATATTTCCACATCTCTCCGTTTGGCAGACACTTTTCTCCAGAATGACTTGCAAGTAAGGAAAAATGTAGTTTCAATAATAGCGCTGTACAGAGTAGCCAACAGTGACGCTACTAATCAAGTGCTACACACTGGTCACAGAATGGTCAGTCAAATTAGGAACTGTGATTAGCCAGTTTGAACCACCATCCTTCTGGCTTGCACTATCACAAAAACAGTGCTTATGTAAAACAGAGAATTGCCATACACATTTTCTTTTGTAAATGTATTTATTTTTTAATGTCATCATCATGATAAAAGCAAGACAATACTGACATTCAGAAACATTCACACTGAGGGCAACCAGTTAACCTAATGCATGTCTTTGGGATGTGAAAGGGAAACTGGAGCCATGGTGACACTGGAAAGACATGTAAACTCCACACAAGCAGAGTCTTAGGTCTTAGAAGGTGTGTGGCGATTAAGCTAACCATTTCTGTGTGAGAGTGATGAGTAAGCATGATGCAGATAAGGCACATGTAAATTCTCAAAGTCATTCTTTAAAGTCATAAGAGAAGGTCTAAGATTCCCAGGCACTAACAATTATGATGAGTACATTGAGTTCACATTTTATTTTCTAGAACCACACTATGTTTTATTATATTTTTTGATTTGCATTAAATTACCAGATTGGGAAAAGGTTACAAAACCGTTTTTACTTAGTTTGGATTTGATTGTGTACAAATTAGATTGTCCATATTTAAAGTCCATATTTAAAGTTCATGAGTCCACCATCAGAAGAGCTTTGAAAAACAGTGGTTTGCATGACAGGGTTGCAAGGAGAATTTCACCGATCTCCAAAAAATATTGCAACCAATCACGTAGCACTTGGACAATTCAGAAGATTACTGAAGAAAGATTTTGTGAATTAAATAAGAAGTGTTATGTCTGAGAATGGGGAACACTGCATTCCAACAAAATCAGAAAAAAATACACAGGATTTTGGGAGTACTTTCCAGCACATCTGTTAGTCTGAAAAAATAAGCACATATAAAGGCGAGGCTTCTGAGGCGTGTCATGCAGAGCCATGAGGACTTGCTTTTACTCAAGGCTTTAATTAAGAGGGAGATCTGCTGTATCATTTCACACAGTACATAAGTAACAAAGCTAGTGAGAGCTATTTATCATCTGACACAGTCTCATACACTTATCAGAAGCACAGAGTGTGTTTCTGTAGGAACGTTCATGCACTGTCAGACGTCTTTAGGTATTCTTAGGTTGTTGGGGAATCTGCACATGGAACCTATCCAGGCATTTCGCTCACCTTCATGAAACCGTATGTTGTGACTGGGATGGAAAGCAGATCCTGATGAGTGATTCATATATAAGCTATGCTACACTGAATATACGTAACATTCATATATCTGTGCTAAATGTGCCCCAGATCCACACAATGGGTTTACTCAACTGTATCCAGTGGTAGCTCTGTGCATAAAGGCCTCTGAGCAAAGCTTTGAGTTTTCAAAACCCAGCTCCAGCAAACTACCATCACTGGATCCTTGAGCAAGGTGCTTAGCTGCTCAGCTTTATTATAAGTTGTTCTAGATGAGGGTGTGTGCAATCATCTGCATCCTTTTTCAGGGTCCCATCACAGGGTTTGGAGGGTTTTAGTGAAGTAAATAATTAAATAATAATACATTCAGGAAAGGGAGTTCCATCACAGGGCATTAAGTAGACATGGTGATTAGTCTTGACTCTCCAGTCTTGTTTGCCGAGACTTTTCTAGACTATTACTTGTACTGGGGTACACACAGAACAGTGGCACATGCTGGTCTTTCAAGGAGGGGAAGCTCAATTTCGGCCTACATCATAAAATGTGTCGGTTTATTTATACGTAAATTC
>JAVSBV010000037.1:920575-938817 GCA_033117975.1 Parotocinclus spilosoma | reverse complement strand
GATCTACAACATAATGTATAGGTACTCAGCATGCAAAGCATAATACTGTAAAAAACAAGTTCTTACTAAATTCCAGTTAACGTTTAAATAACTTATGCAGTGTGATATGATCCGCTTTAACAGTGGCTAAAGTGGCTAAGTGGCTTATTTTTTGTAGTAAATGGAAATGTTATTTCGGTCCAAATAAGCGAATAACATTACATAGGATATAATAGGATTTGTTTCGGTACTTTAGGATTTGGTCTGAATAAGCGGCTGGTCCCATTAACTGGAATCGACTGTATATACCATTGCTAAAAGGCATTGAAAGGGTGCAGCAATCTTACCCTCAATATAATATTCAGATAAATCCGACTTGCAGGGCCCGAGTTGTCCAGCTGAAACCATTGGTCCAGGCTTAGTTCGGTAACAGACATCAGGCGAGACAGAGGCATGGACAGAACCCCCAGAGTCACAGACTTGTCCTCATCTTTTACCTGAAACAAAGATCAGAAAGGTGCAGGGAAGTCTCAAATGAGTTATATGAGTTATGAGCTATAGTTCATTTTAAATGGAAACACTGGTAATCAGCCAAAAAGCCTTCAAACTGCATTGTGCAAATAAAATTAGATTTCTTAAATCATGGCAAATTCAAGAAAACACTCGTCATCGTCTGCTCCATGCTCCATACGGCATGATGCAAATCAGAGTCAAATGCCTTCAGTCACTCACACACTTTACCACACATATACCTGCTAAGTCAGGATTGCGAGGGAGCAGAGCCTAACTCACTTTTGCACTTAAACCAGTTCTTAACTTAGATGTATTCTTATCTAAAAAATCTGGGCCACTGCCCTAAGGGTTATTACAGTAACTACCTGAATGTCAAGCTCTTGTTTGCGAGGGTCCTGTATGAAAAAGGTGAAAGCATCCTCCCACACCGGGCTATTGGTCCCATAAGCAACCTGAAAACAAAATAACATGATTCAGAATGAAATCAGAGTAAACGCTAAGATTATATGCTTATTTCCATCAAGTAGTAAAGACTGACCTTGCTTTCTTTAATGGTGTCCTGCACAGAAAGCTGGACCATAGGGCTGGGATTCTTATTGCCTTTCTTCATCTGTATGAAAACACAAGCCATGAATATCTACACAAAAAACATACCAGCATGCAAACTCTGCCAAAGAAAGCAGATGGAAACTCACAGGTAAATCCTGGGCTCGATCCAGATAGATAGTCAGGATGGCAGCAGAAGGAGGATTCGATGACTTACTGGAGACCGTAATGTTTTGGTTCTTTCCAAGGACCTTCACAGTGGTAAATCAATATTAGGTCATATTACAAAAAACAAGGATTTTTTTAATTGCAAAGTACTGGATATTTTGATTTAGCAGCACCGTTAATTTCTGATTGGTGCAGGCGTGAGTATACCGATGGCAGAGTGCCAGTCTGCCACTGGTCACAGCTCTCAACCAGCTTCTCCTTCCTTACCCATGGCTAGTTATGTTTATATGATACTGACCCATCTAGAAAGCACTTCACTGTATTAAAAGGTGTGACGATGCTTTGCCGAACTCCCAGACACAATATCACCGGGTAGTGAGGCTGAACGTGTTAAGGTGTGGATGTACCACGCTGATGCTTCCGCTTCAGTTCAAATTGCCGTACTTTATTGTGGAGAGACATACTGACCAAAAAAAGATACAGTCTAGCTCTAACTTAATCCCTGTGCCATACCACAGCGTCAGGTGAGTCTGCTCGAGCTCAACCCCAAAAGTGAGACCCCATAGTACACCTTTCCCACCCTCTTATAGGTCAAGCCCCACCCCTTTAATTGGAATATACCATTCCTCTTTCTCAGGGTGTGCCAATGTCTGAGGCTAAGTGATCAATTTAAAAACAGCTAAGCACCTCGCAATATACAACTAACTACTAATCATCTGCTTTACCCAAACACACAGACACACCCTCTCCACCAAAGGGTCACCCAACCCACGCCCAATGGGCAAGCTGTGGGCCCCACAGCCCAACCCAAGGAGTGGGTCATACCACCACAAAAAACACCTTGTCCTCATCACAAAAGGGATTGTGGTGGCCTAGTGGTTAAGGTACTGGACTATGGATCAGGAGATTCAGGGTTCAAATCCCACCTCTACCACAGTGGGGTCTCTGAGGAAGACCCTTAACCCACAATTGGTTGGACTGTAAGACTGTATTAAGTGTAAGTCTCTCTGAATAAGGGTGTCTGCTAATTAATTGAATACATTTAAATAATGTCCACAGACATGCTTAAATTAATGTTTTATATTTTTAAACAAATAACATATTTATGTAACTGAATTTTGAACCCACAATCTATAACTAGGATGAGTCTTAAAACCAAATAACAGTAGACTGATGGTTAAAAACTGACCTCACTGAGGCGATCTGCAGAGGACAACAATGAGAGCCACTCCAGTCTGAGATGAACCTTTCCAGATGGGGCATCCTTCAACATGAACCACTAAAACAGCAGGAACAGAAATCAAAAATCATTGTGGAGTGGTGAAAGAAATGTCAGACTGACCCATTAACTATTGAAAAAACTAGGGCAAAGGTAAAACATGCCTTTGTTAAAGTTCAGTGAGAAAACTGAGATGAACTAAGTGACAAACGGATAAGTGTTATTTCAAGGAGGAACAAGTGTGAAAGAATAAAAAAAGATCAACCTCATCCACAACTCTAGCTTTCTTTACAACACCCAAGTCCAGCTTAGCCCTGTGAAAAAAGCAACGAAAACAGACGGTTGGGGAAGAGCAAGGCCAGAGAAGGAGGTGGAGTTTGAGAAAGGAATTTTCAGTCCAAGGCTAAAAATAGACATGAAACTACCTCCCGAGAAAATCATCTTGATCAGGGTCTTTATCAAACACCTCCACTTCAAGTTCCTGTCCTGGGACCTCATGAACGATTACCTAACACAATCAACACAAAACAGCAGAACTGCACATACAGGCCAAGCACATGATGCAACACAAGCTTTAACACAAGTCATTATATTTGCAACCACAAAGTTAACATGATGTGTCATTATAACCATGACGTCCTAAAACAACAGCAACAACAAAGACCAAACAAAGTGTAGCCAGACAGTTGCGATTAGTCTAATCTCAATATGTTTGAAATCTAATTTTTATACTTACTAGAGAGCCTTGGGGTTTGTGATAATAAGAAAAAGGAAGGTCATGTTTGTTGTGTAAGTCTTAGGCCAGGAATAGATTAGATATACCATTGTTGTAGCAATATATTATATTAATTATTTAATAATTAAATAAATATAATATTGGCCATACAAAATTCTCCGTTTCTTTATTAGAGTACAACCTGATGCATACGGAGACAAATATTTAGTGCAACCTCGCCTAACACTTTAGCAATATCAGCCCCTGGGAGGTTTTTTGGGATGGCAGGTTTTTTGGGATCAGTCTACATTCTGAAGAAGCTTGAAGGAATGGAAGCAGCCAAGTAAGTACTTTCTCGCAAGGGAGCAGGGTTAAAAATCTAAAATATGCTAAAGCTCCCAAAGATTGAAATGAAGGTCAGTGGGAAAGACTATTATGGAGTAATGAATTCAAGTTTCAAATTTTTGGGTCCTATCAACAACAACGTTATATATTCACTATAGCATTGCCAAAACAGCTAATATGATGGTGGCATAATACTTTTGCGCAGCACTGTATAACGATATACAATTAAAACCCCAATTTTTACAATGTGTAACTTTTTACAGAAGCTACGCTTTGTTACTGAGCATTATTTGTGCTAAACCACTGAACCCACAAGAGATCAAGCATGCCTCTTTCTCTCTGTACCTCATACATCTCCCGCCACTGTGGGTTGAGGTTGTTGTCCACGTGATGCGAAGTGAAGGTCTGTGTCCCAACCCTTACCACTGCATACGGGTCTGACTTGCCGGCAAACACACCCTTGATGTAGTTGTCCTTAGAGGCTAGCTTCTCAGCTTCTAGCAAATGGATCCGCACTATTCCCTGTGAAAAAGGAGGAATTGTTATGGCTGAGGACAAAATGTTATATAGAGGTTTCTAATTGAATCACGCTCAGCAAACGCTGGCCATGTTGCATCAATTTAATTAAACTTATTTCATTAACTAATCACTAACTATACTCATTAACTATACTCTGTACCAGATTTAAATTATGTTTAGTTAACAGACTTTTAAAACATTAGTCATAAACTGATCACTGGTTGTGATATTTTTAAATCACTTTCAGGGATAGTAGTTTTATATGGAATGTGGTAGTGACCAAGAGTGTGTATTACCTAAAATGGTATATAAATTATCATAATAATTAGCATGTAGCTTTTGTTCGTGTGCTGATAGTATAGACTATATTAAATAGTTTTATTCATTAATGCATATATTGCCTTAGGACAGACATTTTTAATTGCTTGTTCCTCGGATGTCTCTTCTTAAGAATCTAATGAGGAGGGAGGGAAAAAAAAAAAGGAGCACTTTTAAATTTTTCGAGGACTATGTGAAATCAATACAAGTAAGAAATAAAAAAAAAAATAGTTTCTTTAAAAATAAAATGTATTTAACCTACAATTAAATTAAAATGAATCTGGAAAACAAATTCATGAACTGAAGAAAACGGTTGGCTCTCCACCAAAGGGGGGAAAAAGCTAAAAAAAAAAAATTTTTATTTTTTTTTACTTCAACCATTGGTGCTGCGGCGGATCCGAGAAATACCAAAAATAATAATTTTTTTTCACACAAAGAGTGTGCATTTTCTGGGGTTTTCTCTAACATAAATAAAAATGTATTATGACAGCACCGGCTTCTATTAAAGTGCTAAGCTGGTGAGGTCAGCTGCCATTACGAATGCTTCAACCAAGCTTGCCTTTTCTTACCGGGACCATCGTTAAAACATTTCACTGCAAGTTGTACACTGTATAATTAAATAAATCTGATTCACTTGAGAATGTGACAGTGTCAGGTAATTAAATCCCAATCATATGCATTACATGAAAGCTAACAAAACTGCACATTATGATGATATATTATAATAAGATTTCATCTATTATAAAATCTCAGTGTTAATAATGACATAACTAAGTTATGCTACAAGCTTTACATGTCAGTTTGTCAGTACAGGTATGCGCTGCATATCGTCTGTTCACATATACACCCAGGGTCCATCATACGATTCATTACAATTCTTATTATTTTTAATTATAAGATCACATAATAATTTATCCATAGAATACCTTGCCAGGTACATTAGCCGTTGTAGTACAGCAGTTGTATTTACACACATTAAAAACATAACCTCTTTAACTGAACCCAAAGTATTCTTAAATACTTCACAGTGTCAGTGTGAGCAGACTGAATGCTGAGCAATATTTGGCTGGTGTTCTGCTCTTTATTGGGGGTTTAACAAACTGAGAAATAAGAAATGCATTTTTGCACAGTCAACACTAGCTTGACTGAGCTTTTTCGATTCTGAGAACATCTCCCCTTTTCCCAAAGCATCAGGGGGAAGTAGCTGACTGTTCATATGTAAATGCATGATGTGTGTGGTATCCCTCTATGTGTATGTACTCTGCAGTTATTAAGTCAGCAGATTTTTTTGACTTTTCTACACTATGTGGTTGTTGTGTCATTACCAACAAGACAAGATGATAAACACTTCAGTGTGGCAGGCTAGCGAGTGGTTTTTTTTTTTGCCTGAGAAAAAAAATTGTGCTTTTAAGAAATAAGTGTTAACTGCATCTCAAATTTCATCCCTCTTAGTTCCCTGCTCTAATCTCAAATATCTGCTCATGTCTTAACTACAACAGGAAACACGTTGCGCTGTCACATAACAGACAGTTTATATGTGTTTATGAGAGACAGTACTACAGTACCACATACAGCACTGCTAAGTACAGTATATATACCGCTCACAAATAAGAGGGGATATTTAAAAATGAAATACTCCACATGAAATATCCCCTTATTTTTGTGAACAGTGTAATATGGTATTTGGACAACATCCAGATCTCACAGGGTGCAATTTCATTGAACGTATCGTGGATGTTAAGCGATGCATACCTGTACTGATTTTACTGCATGTGCAAGCAGAGAATGTCTTTATTAACAAGAGTCATTAATAAAGCATGAATACACATATGTCAGGAATGATTTGAAGGGCTCTCTGACAGTAGCATAGCCGCTGAACACTGGATTACCCGTGGAAGAGGGGAGCGGAGCGGAGCTATGTGCAGATCGGCCACCAAGGGAATAGTGAGGCGGTTGGGGAGCACCAGGAAAGAGGCAATAGCGTCCATTACCATAGTGTCCGACATGGCACTGTAAATGAATGCAGGGGAAATGGAGCAACACTGATTATCTGTGAGTCACCATTGAAGTAAAGGTGAGCTCAGCAGTATATGAAGAATCAGGTGATTCTTGTTAGATGATGTACAAATGGGAAGACACAACAACAACTCAATTTATGATATTATCTAAAAAGCATATTAGAAAACGACTTACTTTAAGCCTGGAATATCTAGTAAGTTGGTGAGTCCGGTCCAATTGATATCCAACTTCTGTAGTGGCAATGAAAATTATGTAGAGCAAAAAGAGGACAGGAGATAAAAGCAATACAGAAAAGTGTGTTTCTCAGAATAAGAAAGGGAAAACTCACTGGTCTCCGGATGAAGAACATTGTAATCGCTCCAACAAGAGGAACATCTCCAATCAGTGGCTCCAAAATGACTCTCAGCTTTCCATGAAGCTAAAAGGAAATCTGGGAAATATGTGAGCCATTCTTAAACATATAAAAGCAGTGTTTTTCTTTCAATTTCCCAGATGCTTACCTGAACTCCTTTTACTCCAGCTTTGCAAAAGTACTTCTTCACCTCCACATTGATCTCCACATTGCCAGCATAGCTGAAAAGAGCACATTCAATCAAATGATTTAAATAGTATATGTCTATGTTTAGGTAAATATTTCCCTCCGTTTAATTAATGATATTATTTTGATGTTAATGGACAGTCACACCTGATGTGTAAGTCCAGCATGACCTGACGCTTATCATGCTCAGTATGGGCCTTCACACCGACCACCTTCATAGCCTGCAAGCACAAAAAAACAAACAAAGTGGCAAACTCTGAACACATTTACATTCATCTGAAAACATAATGAGCACGAAAAAATCAGGAGAGGGGTGTCACCTTGTCTCCAAGGTCAACTTTGGTAAATTTAAAAGTCTGAAGATGTGCATTAGAGGATCTGATGGATGGGGCAATCGTCTCTATGAGCAGCTTCTCCAAATACTGCCCCACAAACGGCCAGGCCTGGTGCAGGATCTGCAGAGTAATGACAATTGACTTCATATCCTATTTTGCATGTTTATAAAAACAGGCTACCAATTATATCAGTATAAGAGATAGTCCTCTTAAAAAAAAAGTGACTTCCTGATATATGGACTTGACTTGAAGTTGACTGCTGATCTCTGGTGCTTTTCATCCAAAACATTTCAACACAGAACAGTGTACAAAACTGACAAGTTGAAGTTTTTTAACTGCCAGCAAGGCTACAGTAACTTGAATAAAGACATTTTCAAGAATTTTCAATAGCGGTGATTAGAAAAGCATCTGAATAATGATGAATCTTGAGGCAGATACACTAGGACATTCGGAAACTGAGTGAAGTAGTAATTAACTTTAGTTTTGACTGTTGCATTCCTCTGCCTAGTTTAAACTCGCAAGAGTCCAGCACTGGATAGCAGAAACCAATTTAGCTTAAAACCAGTCTGTGATTTTTTTTTGTTCACTGTTGTTATGCACTTTCATATATTAAATTAGTTGAATGATACATGCCATTATAAAATGATGTCTTATTAGTGGGACCGAGTTGATCCTTTTGTGATCTGTTATTAAAGCAATAATGACCAACGTGGCCTTCTGAAATACAGCATTATTGTTCTATTATATTATAAGGCACAGTAAAACCAAGTGTGTCTAATCTGTGAGATCAAATGTGAAATATTCCAAAAACAGAATACCTTTACAGGAACAGTACACATGCATAGAAAATTATCTAGTGTTTACTGAAGAAAGCTTCTCGTCAGAACCATGTACAGCGTTTTCCTGTAAATATCCCTAAACCAAATTCAACCTTACAGTTCTTCTGTAAAATGCACTCCTTTATGTACTCGTAACTTTTTAGACAGCCCGCTAACATCCTTTCATGCCAAGCTCTAAACCACAGAGTACACCCTTACTGAGAACTGAAAGCGTTTCCTGTGAACAACATACATTCCCCCACTGCACTGGCCGAAACATGTCCTTGTTTCTGAAGAGTGTGGATCTTTAATCATTAGCTAGTTATTCCAAAAATACTTGCATATCAGCCTCATTGAGACTAGATATTTTGACATATCTTTGCACAGTGAAAAATACATGTTTTAGCAGCAATGGGAGATACATCTGTACTCATATTGCTATATTTTACCCATACACTTCATGTATGGTGATATGGTGTAATGATATATATTATTCACCTACTCTACACATTACATCTTACTCATATACTTTATACAGCACATACAGTGGTGTGAAAAAGTGTGAACAAATGTAGGTTTGGATTTATTTATCCCTTAATAATAAACACCTTAATTTACAAAATGCATTTTGTTTTTACTTGTGTTGTCTTTGACTACTATTTAAATTGGTTTAATGTCCCGAAACACTTAAGTGTGACAAACATGCAAAAAACAGGAAATGAGGACGGGGGCAAACACTTTTTCACACCACTGTATATACTAGCTAGCCACTTGCTATTGTGGGGTTGAAACCCCTTTTGCCTTTAAATCTGTCTTAACTTGGTGAGGTAGAGATGCAACAAGGTACTGGAAATATTCTTCAGAAAAGTTGGTCCATATTGACATGATATCATGCAGCATTATCATCTGTACATCCCTGATGCCAATCTCCTGTTCAACCACAATTCTAAGTAGTAGTTCTCTCCTAGATAGATATTTGCATTAACGAACATTTGGAACAGGTGTACCTAATAATGTGGCAACGTCCCTCAAATACCTCGCGAATGGCTATATTTTACTCAACATCTCTATGTGTGCGAAAATGACTCTATTGCATGTTTAATACAATGGATTACAACATATAGTCAGCACAACAAATTAATAACAAAACAATGAAAGTTATAAAGTACATTCTTCATTGAAATGGCACTACATATTCTATATGTAGACATCATTCTTTGTCATTTCACCTAAATACGGGTACATGTCACTCAAACATACAATCTCTATGGCTATATCTCAAACAGACTTCACAATGTGTAAAGAATATTTAACAACTGCACCCAAAAGTAGTAACCATGAGGACATTTCATAGAGATCATGTGGCTCAGACAGAAAGAAAAACAGAGAGCTCTGTGTCATGAGTTCGTTACATCTTTCCAATAAAGCAGTGCCTAATTTAATCAGAGTGCACACTAATAAAAAGCTTTGACTCAACTGGTGATGTGCATTGGCTGCTGTGGTTATATTCTAATGGAAAGGCTGGTAAGCAGCCAAAAGGCCTTTACATACAGTATGTACTATATCTCTAAAGAATGGGCAGTTTGTGTATAAAGAAAGGCGTAGGAAAATTAGATGAGAGTATGACTCAATGAGCATGAAATGCTTTGATATGCAGCAAACCCCATTTAAAATGTCAAATACATGATCTTTCTTTGTAGCTCTCTCTGTAGTGTAGTGGTTAGCACATTCGTCTATCAAGCCATCGGATTTACCAAGCCATGTTTTGGGACTGTGGTAGCCTAGTGGTTAAGGAACTGGACACTGGACCAGAAAGTCCAGGGTTCAAATCACACCTCTGCCAAGCTGCCATGGTTGGGTTCTTGAGCAAGACCCTTAACCTACAATTGCTTGGATTGTAAGACTGTATCAGTTGTGAGTCGCTCTGGATAAGGGCGTCTGCTAAATGCTGGAAACGTAAATGTAAATGTTTCTATAAGGGTATACAAGGAAATTTGTCAAAGTTACCATACCTTATTAAGCCATTCAACTTTCTCCACATCTGGGAAGTTGACCTATGCAAAAAAAACAAGCACAAACTTTAGATCAGGTCATTAAAGGACAAACAATTAATCCAAAAAGGAACATGAGCTGCTTATGCAAAAAGGTCAGAGGATGACAAAATGTGAAAGTTCAGTACTGGAGAAAGACAAAAATTGATGGTTCAGTAAATTTTGTTTTGTTTTTTCAGGAAATCACATGGTTAGATAAAAATGTCTTCATCTGAATCACAGCCCATCTAACTAAAGTTGTGCAAAGGGTAACCATGTGAGTTGGCTTTGAGGGGGAAAAAAACAGTTAAAGGGTCAGCACAGTTCTTTCAAGATGGTTATAAGAACCTAAACCAATTAAATATCAAGTTCATGTAAAGATTATTGTTGGATATGGAACTATTTGTTTTGAACTGTCAAGTTAAATCACTTTTATTTATATAGGGCTTTTTATAATGACGGGTCAAAGCCCTAGTTGAGCAAGCCTAGGGTGGCAATAACAGGAAGATTCTTCAGGGAACCCAACATCCTTGGACAGCCTAAATCATGTAAGTGAGAATAATTCTAAGTTATCTAATTATTATGCACAGTAAAGAGGAAAACATATACAAGAAAATGTACAGACAGTAATTCAAGATTACATTCTATTTTGAAGAGTATAATAACATAAATAATATAAAACTATAAAATATAGGATAATAGTACATAATTTTGTAGTATCTTAATAAAATGCTGACTATATTAATATACATTATATGCTTAATCACATTATTTAATTCAGTAAACAGAGTCACTGGCAATACACCATGAGTAATGTAACCAGTTCTGATCAGTTAACAAGTATGGACACATCTTAAAACGTATCTACATCACAAGTTTTAGTATTCATTCATAAAAGAGGCATCTGCTGCAGTTGGTTGAATAAGACACACTGGGACTAAATCTGGTTATTCTATGAAACAAGGTACTAAGTCAGAATGCCACCGTCATAGGATAAATGTGCAGTAAAAATACAGAAGTGAAACCGGAAGTAGGTGTGATTAAAGACAAGAATGGGCACTGTTTCCCATTCTGATCTCATCTTCACAACTCATTCCTGCTCACAAAAATAATGTTCCTTCTGGTAATGTTATTTGTCCACTAAGGCAGTTCATGGGCCCATGGCCCTGGAGACCTGTTCCTTAGATGTCCAAATATAGCCAGGGTCTGGCAGGGCTGTGGAATGTAGTGGCTTTTATATGGACTGGAGGAGGAGGGAAGGATTACAAACAAGGAGGAGCTGACAGGAAATTATTGCCTACAGCATATTTTTTTAAACATTTTGAAAGCGGCTACAAAAGAAAAGGTGACTGTCTTTGTACATTGTGGGCACCTCCTCCAGTCTGCTGGTAAACCCTGACATGTTTCAGCATAGATACTACATCAGCGATTGTCCAGGAGAAGGTCATGCAGACTGAACTTGAAGTACAAATCTAAAACTGTTTTGTCTTCAGCCTGGAAGTTTTATCAGCTGGGAATCTGCTTCAATATAGTTCATCACTTTTATTTAACAGACCTCAAATTATGAAAAGCTGGGACAATGTGGAAAACTAAAATAAAAGAAGCAGTTTTCCTAACATTAACTGAACTTTTATTTCATTCCAGACAGTATGAATCCAAGATATTTCCTGGCTTGTCTGGTTTGCCAAAGTAATCACTTGCCTAAGTGGTTTTATCAGCTAATAATGAATGATGGTTCTTGATGCAGTGTCTCCTGAGGGAATGGAGAACATGGGTTTTCAGTTTAGGCTGTTGGCCTTGCCCTTTACGCACTGAAATTCCTCCAGATTCTTTGAATTGTTTAAGAAGATGCACTTTATAGGAAGAAATATGCTAAATCAATTTAATACTTATTTTTGTTTGCATTTTGACTTTTTTGTTTATTTGTTTTTGGGTTTTTGGACTTCTTGGTCTTGGTTCTGCTCTGTATTTTTGTTTCTGACTTTTGGAACACTGTTTACATGTGGGAGGGACTTAGACGTAAGCGTTCACCATGAATCTCCATTGGATACTGATATTGGATTGATAGATGATTCGAGATCTCCACTGGGACAGAGCCACATGTTTTCAGCCACGCGTTTTCAACGACGGTTTTCTTAATTATAGCAACAGGTGGACTAAAGTTTACACAAGAGTTATAATGAAAATAAATGTGAACGCCCTCTTCTAAGACCCCCCCCCCACACACACACATGAAAAGCGTTCAGAAAAGTCAGAAGCAAAAAAAAACAGAGCAAAAGCAAAGAGGCATTCAAGAAAAATTGAAAGCAAAAATTGCAAAAAAACAATGCAACAATGAAACAAAAATAAGTATTTGACATCATGACATTAAGCGACACATACCTGTATAGTGAAGATCAGTTTTTGGATGTATTGTAAAGACCGGTCCGTGTATGGTAAAGATCAATATGTAGTAAGTAAAAGTGTATATGGTAGCAGTGTGTAGATGAATGGCAAAAGAACACAAAGGTGTGAATAAACACCATATGCCATATGCTCATATAACTCATATTGACCATGCATCATTCATTGGTTCATTGGTCTTTTCCACAAATCCAAACGCTAATCTTTACCATTTTTCTACACACTGGTCTTCACTTTACATTCATATAGTGATATTCACCATACAACCAAAGATATTTCTTTAATATACTTTTATAAACTGGTCTCTACCATACACTGGCCTTCATAATGCATTAGTGTATTTATCTTAATTATACATCCATACAATGATTGTACCAAACCTCCAAACTCTAACCAATTTTAACCAATCTACACATTGGCCACTACACACACAGCCACACATTAGTCTTCATTAAGCATCCTTATGTTGGTTTTGCATTTTCAGCATTTAGCAGACGCCCTTATCCAGAGCGACTTACAACTAATACAGTCTTACAACCCACAGTTGTGGGTTAAGGGTCTTGCTCAAGGGCCCAACTGTAGCAGCTTGTAAGAGGTGGGATTTCTGGTCCAGAGTCCAGTACCTTAACCGCTAGGCTACCACAGTCCCGGTTTTCAACATACAGTCATCACTGAACTAGTCTTTCCCATTAGATTACTAAACAGATATTCACCATACATTACGGTAAGTTTGAGGTAAGTAAAAGACCACTGTATGTACACATGTACTAAAGATCAATGCATTTATTTATGGTAAAGTATAGAATAAGTAATGTCACTATATAAATAACATAAACACGGCCATGAAAACAAAGCTATTCAACGCGTGCCCATCTGCCTTTCTGAGTGGAGCTGTATGGTGTGCAGCTGTTCACCTGCATCTGTATCACATGTAATCCGTTTATAATTTCTCACCCATGCAGGAAGCTCTCGTTTGTTCCTGAACATCCGTGTGGTTGTGTACTCCCGTTCATTCTCCAGCAAATACATGGCGCTATTCAAGCGGCTTCTTTTCCCGTCCCGGTGTTCCTTCCATCCCATGTATACCGCGAGGCCGACAAGAACCAAAGTGAGGCTGAATCCGAAATAGCCGGCCAGGTAAACAGGCAGCAGAGCTCCGAGACATTTTCCGAACGACAGCAGCACGGACACGAGTTGTTTTGAAGCTGGATCTGGAGCTGGAGGCTCCTCTGCATCTTCACCCCGCATCGCTCTAGCTACAGTCCGCTCACTTTAGAAATTAGAAACAGATAGTCGTAACGCATCAGAACATCTGCACTGCAAATCAGATTCGTTTGCTGTGGATTTACAGCCCCTGTGTAGACCAGACTCAGAACGAAGCGCTACGTGGCTCCGTTTGAACCCAGATCTGCTCTGGAGAGAAGCTCTGGAGGAGCGCGGGCGTGTCGGGGCGGAGCGGAGCCGCTTCAGGTTTTGGAGCCTCTTTAATCACTCCCCTGTTATACTTCAATTTAACCATTTAAACGGTACAAACAACACGTTTATGACATCCAATAAGACCTACAACAGGATTTGTGGAGTCCCCAAATAAACCTAGGATGATGGTGCATTTATTGAAAGTGTTAAGGAAGGAGTAAAGAACTTAAAGATAAGTTTTAACCATAAAAAGCTTCAAACCTAAGGTTTTATGAAACCTAAAAACTATACTTCGAGAGAGCCAATAAGCCTTATGAGTCCTCCATTGTAGGGTCATATAAAGTTAAAGACTATCAATCGAAAGAAAGTTTTAATCCCAACATTGTCAGTCTGCCTCTTGAGCAAGGCCAATACCCTACATAAATACTGAACTGAAATAACTTTAAATGAAACTATTTGGTGGTTTGCTGAACTGCAATAATGAAAGGCAACGTTCTATATATACATGGGTTAGACTAGGGGCTAAAGTATTAAACTATGGACCACAAGGTTCAGGGTTCAAATCTCACCTCTGTTAAGCTGAAACTGTTGGGCCCCTGAGCAAGGCCCTTACACCACGATTGCTTGGATTTTAATATTGTATCAATTGTAGGTCGCTCTGGATAGGGGGCGTCTGCTACCGGAGATATATAATAGTAAAACAAAACATCTGTGTATTAAAACTTGGTGAACATACTGAGATAGTACTGTGAATAAATAAAATTATTTTAATGGGATACTGAACTTGTGGAAAATCTGTAGTTTTAAAATAAGCTTAATTCTATTCTAAAAACTGTAAACATTGTAGGGTTTTCTTGATACCACCTGATAGCCTTATCTGTTTTAGCCTTTCTTGTTTTTTGTTTTAGCCCTGCCCTATGTTTAATGTGCCAAGCACAAGCAGCTAGCTCCTATTCAGTAATTAATGCACTAGTTAGATCCCTCTCGGCTGTGTTACCTTCTGGTTTCTCCTTCTTCTAGCTATGCTGCTATAGTTAATGCCAGAATTTCATGCTGAACATTTTATCAGTAATTGTTAACGGACTCTGTGCACTTAATCGATAACTAACTACATTTTCTATTTTCTCTCTAAGCTTATGTTCCAATACCAGTTCCAGGCCCACACACCAAAATGTTCCACCATGTCAGCATCACTCTACTGGCTTTCATCAAGAAAATACAGTCCCACCATGCCCAGGTCCCACCAGAGGGCAGTAACTCTCTCCACCCTTCGGTTGTCAGGAGACATGGGCCTCCAAGGACTTTTCCACTGAGGACTCAAGATCCTAAAGTGACTGTGTGTATCGGACTAAATAATTGCCAACATACTATAGGTCAGGGTCACATGAATGTCTAAGCCTTGCTGGGCAAAGCAGAGGTACACTCTGCACACCAATGCAGTTTGTTCAGTAAGCACATAAGCTGACATTTACATGGCAACCTCCATCTAGGATTGAACCCAGTCCACTGGAACCACTGGAGATGCTTCCCTATAGATTTCTGAATGTTGAAATCAGTGATAAGGGAAGACTGCCAGTGTTAATTATGTCTTAAGGATCACCGTAATACATATTACACAGGGTCCCAGTGTGAGCATACCACATTAAACCTTTTATTAATATTTTATTATTTTTCTATCTTGAAAAGATTAATAGCACAGAGCTTTTATCTGTGATGTGAAACCCTGACCTGTCTCTGGATAGATCTAAACTTGTGAGGTTAGTGTCTTGTTAGAAGAACCATCTATGGCCAAGTCTCAAGGACGGCAGTGCAAAAAGGCTTTGTGCCAAAATATGCTTGCATTAAATAGAACTAATGAAGCCATCTTTACAAAATCCTTGGATAACCATAACACCTAAAACTGCCCACAAAAATGAGGAAATTTCATGAATGTTTACATTTTTGTAAGTAGTATATAATACAACGGTATTTCATAGTGGTACAGCTGGATGCTGACGTACACTTACATTTATTTACCAGATGCCAACATGCTTCTTTTGAGCGGCTTTTCCAAAAAGCTTGTCATCGTTAAGACCACATCTTACTGTGTTCAGGACTGAGAAAGAAACAACAAGGCTGGGTCTAAATCAACAAAACTATTTGCATGTAGAATTTAAATGGTTTTACATAAGCATTGGTGTGAGCTCTAAGCTTGTTAAGCTTCTTGAGTGCAATTCCTTCAAATTTAGACCTCACATTTGGATTGAAAGGTGAATTTAGACCAGATGCTCAAACCTACCTTTACTCACCAAGTTGTATCAGGCTGCTCTATGGAAGAGCAGCGAGACATAACTCTGGGATTATGGTGCAGACGCAGAATTACGGCTTAATAAAATGAAAGACAATTTCAACGCCTGCTTTGAAACAACATCTATTTCAATAGCATCAGCAGGGGATGTTTACACAAAAGACCATGTGATAAGCCTAACAGTCAGTGCTATTAGAGGTTAAACAGTTCTGGTAAATACACCGTCTTTTGTAGCCATAGCCTGAAGGCTCTGAATGTGTTTTAAATAAGTGCAGGAAACTACCCCTGGGAGTAGTTTCATATGAACTACTCAAACACACTCTTCACAAAAATGAGGGGATATTTCATGTTTTGAGCAGTGTACATTTTAGGTCTTTAATGTCACAGGAAATATGGTTAAAAATCTGTGTGATAGCAGCCACATTCGTCACAGACCATTTCTGGTCCATAATGAGCTGATGAGTTAAATATGCAAAGTTCTATATTTCCCTGCTAACAACACACCATATGTGTTTGGGATGCTGGTGTGCTGGCTGAAAAGCAAGATCATGTTGGTTACTGCTGGTTTATCTTTTGAACACACAAGGTTTTACTTGTAAAGTGGGCCATTGTCCAAAACAAAACACATTGTGATTTTGGCCGTCTGGATAAAGGGTGTGGTTAGCTAAAGTAGCTAAATCCCACGCCTCACCTTAGATTAGATACTACTTACAGTTCTTTCAAGAGCTCCCTCTCTGTTGTGTCATTTTAACAAGGAGTTTCAGTCAGCTTCGATTTTCCTGGTTTTTCTTCCATGCCACATTGGTTTCAGAAGTGGGGAGCCTAATTAGAGCTGGAGTGTTTGAGCTTCAGTATATGCACTACATGTAATTTGCATGTTTACCTTAAATTGTTGTCAGACCAGTAACTGAAAGTCTCTCTCCAAATCAAATAGCAGCTGTTGATCTTACAATAACCGTGTAAAGTCTGATAGATTAAAAATAAGCATTAAGAACTAAGAGCAGCAGCTGTTTTGAGCCTCACATTTACTAAAAGCCCACACTTCACTGAGTATTTTTTCTGATGTACTTCTTAATGTAAGTGCACGTTTGGCATTATTAGGAAAAATACCTTAAATAAGCATTTATGTCCAAGCCTGTACATTAAGGGTGTCTACATCCAAATACACTGCTCACAAAAATGTATTTGGGATACTTCCTTTTGAAGTATCCCCCTAATTTTGTGAGCAGTGTATATTGTGTACGGTTTTTTTTTTGTTTTTTTTTTTAAAGAGAAGTGTGAGAAGTGTTTGCACTTTGGGCTACATTTCACCTCGTTTTGAGAGTGGAGAAAGACCTTGAGACCTGGCCTCCATAAACGTTTGCCTGTTCGTTTGGCTCCTTTATTCGCCACAGCTGTACCTGAGGGTGCGTTCAACGATTCTGTATTTTATGTGCTGATGCGGTTTTGCAGACTTGCAGTCGTAAGGACGATGGAATTTGAACGTGCTACGTTAAATCATCACTGACTGTAAAGTATGAGACGTAGGTAATAAAATATGTAATTTATAAAACAAAAAATACGATGTGCCTTCAGTTTATTTCAACTGCATTTCTTTGCGAGTCCCTTATTTACTCCTTTACAAACATTACTGACCATAGCACATTAAAACTGTACTTATTTGCCCATTTACGGACTCCCCCTAGCTTTAACAAACGCTGAGCAACAGCAGATTGTCACTAGCTAACGGCTCATCGAAACTAAAATAACTTTAGACCAGAGGTTTTTTTTTAGTTGTATGTTCCTCGAATGTCCCTACTTAAGAATCTACTGAGAGAGAAAAAAAAAAACTTTATATTTTAGCACTTTTCAATTTCTCGAGGAATACGTCAATACAAGCAGGGGAATACAGCAAATTCTGGACACTCAATGCCAGTGAGCCCCCATCCATGCTAAAACATGAAAAAGAAGAAAAAAAAAAAAAAAAAATTTTCATGGGCCCCTCTCCCTACTCGGGCCCTGGGTAGTCAGGTCCACTTCCCCTCCCCCCCACTACCACCCCCATGAATACAAGGAAGGGGGAAGAAATTAATTA
>JAVSBV010000037.1:902801-913386 GCA_033117975.1 Parotocinclus spilosoma | reverse complement strand
GCTGCCCTTGCACCAAGGGTTGCCAGGTGGGCACCGACTGGCCTGGGACCCCATGTGTAGTAAGCAAAAGTTAATGAAAGAATGAATGTCTTAAAGCAACTTTAACCGTGTAAGCAGACAGCCCTGAAAATATTGGGAGGTTTTTGGTAACTGTTGATCACCATCAGCTTGGAGGAATTGTAACCCATTCATCTGTTCAGAACAGCATCAACCCTGAGACATTGGTGGGTTTCATAACAGGAACAGTTTCCAGAACAAAATTCTGTAGGGTTTTGACTTGGCCATTCCAAATGATGGATTTAAGTCTTTATTTATGTGCACAACAGCGTTTGAGCTTAGGGTCGCCGTCTTGCTGCATGACCCATATTCTCTTATGAGTCAATTCCTGGTCTGAAGCCCTGATATGTTTCTTTAGTATTTGCTGGTACAATTCATCATTCATTATTCCAGAAGCAATGGCAAACTGTCCTGGCCCAGATGCAGATACAGGCCCAAACCGCTATACTACCATTATACTCACAGATGGGCTATAGGTTTCTAATATGGAATGCAGTGTTTTTTCTCTTGATATGACACTTCTCATTTAACATTTCCCTCCCCCAAATGTATATCAGTTTCACTTGAGCACAATGTTTTTCTGATGGCTTTCTGACAGCAGCAATGTTCTTTATGTAGAACAAATCTAATAGAATGCAGTTTGCCCATAGTGCATTAGAGGCCATTCAAAGGTTGTGGGTTCAAATCCTGCCAGAGTCAGAAGGTTTTAACCCTGGTTGCCAAATGCAATCAATGTCATCAGAGGTTGCTTTTTTTAAATCTAAAAACTTGAGAGAATGCTATCCAATGTTTTTGTTAATACCATTTAGAGTTGTTGTTCATACATAGTGCCTCATATTAGCCACACCCATGTATATTAGATGTTAGTCTGTGAGATTATATTATTTCACACATACAAATGCAATTCAATTATTTATGATTTGATGTCTGCAGCTGTTCCAGGCTCTAAACCAGTTCTTCTGAAAAGCAGAAATGATTAATAGAAAGTTGTTTGATCAGCAAATGAGATGCAAACTTAATTATAGTCACTGAGTAGCAAGTGATATATTCGTGGGGGTGAACAGGAGCATGTTAAACTGGACGAGAGTGCCCACTCATTGATTGTTCCAGTGGTCACCCAAGACTGCCAAAACATAGTGGACAGGATCAGATTTGTTTATTCTTATGGGATCCTTTGCCCCACTTTCTCCAGGGCCACTTCCAGCTCCAGAAATGTTGTGAGGAATTGGAGGGTTTGCCAGACGTTTTTACAGTACAACCCATCACCCTGCCTTAGACTTCTTCGTAGTGGTCCAGTCTCTTGAAAGCGACTCCAGTCTGCTTATCACACTTTTTGATTTTTCAAGTGCTGTTGTCTGTTTGACGAGCTTCAAGAAGTCCTATGGCTTTCTAATAATAATTTTTGTTTCTAATCCACTTGTATTTAGAAAAAAAAATATTTTTGTGAGCAGTGTAACTGTTAAATCATTCTTTTGAAGGTTATATTGGCCACTTGTTTGGTTGCTAACAAAAATACCTGTCAATGCATGCTGTAGGATGAAATCAGTGTTTTAACCAAGCTTAATAAATATATCTATATAGACTGATGTGATTATAGGCTATATATGAAATATGGAACGTATCAACCAGTTAGCAGTAGATGCAGCGCATTTATTCCAAACATTTACCGTGGGAAAAAAAACAGTTCCAGTTTTCAGGTATCACAAAACCTGTTCCTTGGCGTAGAGAAAAAAAGCAGCTTAATTCTCTAAGAATTGCCTTAGTTTTACCTTTGGGTTTAATTACCATTTGGGTAATGTGTCAGTGTGAGAGATTTTATTGTGAAATTGTGTACTTCAGTTATAAAATATAAACAGGAATGCAATTTTATATTCAAACAGTACTCAATTTTAAGGCACGCAAATAAGACTTTTATATTACATAGATTGAGACTCACTTCTGGCTCGGATAAGGAACATTACGATTATGGAAGCCCTACACCCATTATGGGACTACCGATATATATTTTATTGTGGCATCTTCAAATTTTTAAATTATTATTCTTTTTTTTTACACCCACCGAAAGCAATGATTTGGAAGGAAGTACGGGTATGAGCTGCTAACTGTCCATCTACTTTACCGTCGGAACAAATACAATAGTAAATACAAATATGTCTTACATGTTTGACTCATGTCTGAATGACAAAAAACTAGTACGTGCAAACCTTTGTGACAGAAAACAGAATGGCAGTCTTGAAAGGCATTTTACTACCTAGTAAATCTTTGCCGTTGTAGGTGCACAAGGGCAAATAAAGATTGTAAATAAGTTAAAGTTAAAAAAGGAATAAACAGATTGCTTTCCACCATCTAAAACACTTACAGGAACATCATACTAGCAGAAAAGCTAGTACAAGGTAGTTAAAAATCAGACTATGGTTTGTAATGGCCAATATCATTTATTATTTTTGAAATAATAAAACTGGCAGGCTCATTTAACTGTTAAGGTCAGACACACAGGTTGGGTGTAAAGCATAACATAACAGCCAAGTGTATTCCCTAGCTAGAAGGAAATACAGAAGAAAGTAATATCTGCTAGAGGAGTACCAACACTAGATCATTCCATCACACAGCACTTCAGAGCTTAACGAGTTACGTATCTAGAAAAGCTTTTCCAACAGACCAGTCCCTCAATACAAAAGCTAAATCTTCAAAACAGAGTAATAGTTGGCACACTGGAGTAAAGATATTCAAAAGGGTGCCGCCACGTTGCTTTTATTTTCTGACCATCTCCAATGACAGTTTGATAAGAAAAATATGACAAGAGGGGGCAAACCCACTCGGCACACACCTCCTGTGAATACAGGTGTTCAGTTAGTATGGAGCACATTCTCATCTGGAAGCTCCTCTAGAGAAGCCCGTGTTAAATTCAGTCTACACACACAAGTTGAGCCCACAGCTGTCTTACGGAGCTAACATGGAGGTAGTTAGACAGAAGGCTAGGCCAGATGGCTTTTCAGTGGGGCAAGTTGGGACTGGCATGGTCAGGTCTATTCTCGATTGGTCAGTATTGTTGGCAGTGGGAGGAGGGGCAGAGCAGACGTCCTCTACTTGGCAGTCACGCCCTCGACCTCCATGGGCTGTCCTGTGGCGTTCTCCACTGTCTTGGAGGCCTGAGGAAGAAACATGACATGAGGAGAAGCGTTCTGATATATCCTTTTAACCAGGGAAATGAAAACCAGCTTATATTAACCTAGTCTTGTTTAGTTAACACTGTTATTGACATATCTGTGATATTTCTGATCACCCAAAGCAGTGTTGTTCATCCTGAGCACTTTATGCATCATATTAGTGTTATTATATATTGGGATTTTCAGAATATTATTTAAACCTAGCATGGTTAATTATAGTCATTTTTCTACATTTTCATAATGACTGGGATGTGACATGAACATGAAAACTAACATGTTAACATGATATATTTTAAAGCTCAATGTTTTCCAAAAGCCATTAGAGATGCACTGCTGACACATTTCTTGGTTGATTTGGATTTCTAGCAACTTAGACAAAACAATTGTTCAACTTTTCTCTTAAAGAAAGCTAACAAGGGCCTCTGGCTTCTGTCTGGCTCTATGCTGTTTATTAAATACTCAGGCACATGAAGGACATGCAGACTCCACATAGAAAGGATCCAGGCTGCTCCACCCTTAGATTGAACCCAGGACCCTTCGAGGCAGCAGTGCTACCCACCAAGCCACCCAGCATATGGGAGAGATAAAGGCAATGCTTTGCTCATTACTGTGAGACATCAGTTTCTATCACATAAACATGCCACTGCAAAAAAAGTGACTAAAAGCAATTAAGAGCACTTGAATGATTAACACTCATGGAATTTCTCATGATTTGAGACGCATCAAAATTTCAACCAAAACTTTGAGAAACATTTAAAAACACACGCGCGCATGCACACACACACAAATATATATACATATATACACACACACATACAGGGTAATATACAAGTACACTAAAGCAAATTTGTATTCAGTGTGCTAACATATACACAAAACAAGAGACTGGCATTATAGTAAAACTTACGCCACGTCTCAAGTTTCACAATGAATGAGAATTTCCTTGTCAGTCGGGACAAAACCTGAACTGTGAAGCATGGTCGTTTGGATTTTCATATAGCGTTTTACACAGGTATGCTAGAGCATCAGGTTCATTTTATGGTATTATGGTTTATCAACACTGTCAGACAGTTCAGTTTATAACCAACCTTCTTTTTCTTCTTCTTCTGGGCCTTCCGGCTGGTCGAGCTTTGCAGCAAAGCCTGAAAGAAGCAAAAATAAGGCAGCCTGCATCACTCTTAAGCTAGAGAATACATAAGGAAGTGATGCTCTGTGACAGAACGCAAAAACAAAACAGATCTGAACTAGAATACACCCTGGCTTACCTTGAGCTCAGGGTCCTGCACCTCATGCTCGGACTTGATCAGGTCCAGATCGAAGGGGCTGCTGGTGATCCTCAAAGGCCCATTGGCCATGAGCAGCACAGTGAATTTAAACTGTGCCACATACTCACCTGGGAACAGAGGAAACCACTTGAGTGTGTTAGTTCCATTGTCAGAACACAAAAGAATAATACAGGCTCACTTTGAGGTTCTGAAATTCTATTTGTGAAAGTGTCTTGACGACTCACCTTCCTTCTCGTGCAGGACCGTGAAAGGCTGCAGAAGCTCATGCTTGGCACACTCCACCACACCAAGCCGGGCCTTGCTCTCATCCTCAAATGCCCTATCAGGAGGGAGGAGGACAAAGAGTAGGGTCAATCACTGAATGTGAAATGCAGCAATAAACTGGGTTCAATCCCTACTAACCTAGGTCTTGCAGAGGCCACCATTTTTTTTAAATACATTTCCAGGCATGAGAGTTAAAATTTTGAAATATCTGGATGTGTGTAAAGTTCAATTAAAGGAATTTAAAGTGAAATTCAAGTGGTTTGTGACAGCTTGCAAATAATCATTAGTGACTACAGACTACAAGATTATGGCTGCACTATACTGTGCCAGAGCATGAATGCCCCCAACCATGGTCATGGGACTGGGTCTGGTTGTTACCACTTGGCACAGGAACAGGTGAACTCAGGACAGGGAGCCAGCCCATTGAACGCACCATCTGACCTTCATGTTGCAAGCCCCACAAACCCAGGTCTTCAAGTACTGTTAAGTCTTGCAGCTAGTTCTTACAACCAAGCAAAACAATACAATTCTTTCCAGTAGACAGGGACGGAACAGCATATTACTGTATTTTCTATATTTTTTTGTGGATTCTCATAACTTGAATCTTTCTTCTTAGGCTTTTGCACATCATTTGCACACAGTTTACTTGTGAAAATTCCCTTCATATTCACATTGCAGTGTTAGACGTTTTTTCTGTAGTAATCTCAGGTCAACATCTATAAATCAAATAATCTACCGAATAAAATCGTCTATATAATACTTTGTACTTCGGTTTTCATCCCCACTTCTACCCTTATCCCATGCTGTCAGCTTAACAACCAAATGGACTAGTTTGTTATGTAAAAGTTAAGTTATGTAAAAGGCAAGAAAGGTAAGCCCTTAAGTCTTTACCTTTTTTCTTGCTTGTATTTGTTTGGTGTTTTCATATTTCAGTGATTCTTTCATGAGCCAGTGATGTGATAAGGATGCATATACCTGGAACATTATTTTAATAGATGTTTCACAGGTAGACAGGTTCCCCTTTAGTGAATTATGCATGGGTGAGTCAAACACCCTAATAAAACAGACTAGTAAAGGAGTAACCCAAAGTTACCTGAGAGTGAAGGGCATGGTGTCAAAGCGTCTCTCCACTTCACTGAAAAACGCCCTGGAGGTCTTCATCTTCAAGCCATATTGCTTGCCTTGATCACGTTTATAAACTGTGGTTCTCTGGCCTGAGTCTTTAGCCTAGAATCAGAGCAATGTTTTAAATTTTAGACTGACACACTGACTGTTACGGAACTACAGCAATCAGAAATCTGGCTATCACCTTCCCCTCTCCTGTGCTTATGAGAACATCCACAGCGTACACCTCATGCACCTCAAACTCAGCCTTCTCGTGATCCTTCCTGCACAGAAATGTAAACAACGGTCACTGTTGTGTTCACAAAGCGTTTATAACTTAACCCCTGAGAGTGTTTGAATTTATTATTAAGCAATGCATCCCACTAATTCATCCCTATGGTAAAATGTGTTATCTGGCAAGTTACAATATTAATATTCAATTCATTGTATTGCTCATTCTAAACATAAATATATTCCAAGGCCATTCTAGCCAATTAAAAATATAATAAATCTTACCTCTGCTGGTCTGTTGGGTTCTGAATGATGGTTTTCTCACCATCGATAACATGCTGCTTTAGCTGATGGGACAGCATGCCTGTGGAGAGAGATTCCTCAATAGTAATGAACTCATTTATAAACATAATCATCAGTCACTATTAGGTACACCTCCCTGTTTCTGCACTCACTGTCCATTGTATCATTATTTGGCTTTTTTGACGTTGCCATAAGCATCAGTGGCTATTTCAGCGACGTGTGTGTGTCACTGAAATAGCCACCGACACACACAAACCAATTTAGAGTAATCAATGAACAAAACACACATTTCTTTGGACTGTGGGAGGACACGGGAGTACCCAGAATAAACCCACACCGACACGGGGAGGACATGCAGTCTCCACACAGACAGGACCCAGGCTGCTCCACCTTGGGATTGACCCCCAAGACCTTCTTGTTGTGAGGCAAACGTGCTACCCACTGAGCCACCGTGCTGCCCATCAGTGAGTGTATAACACATAAGGCAACTAGAGCTTATTAAGTTCAGACTTCACCTTCGATGGGTGAACATTTGAAGGACTCTGCGATCTTATTCCAGGCTTCAGTGACCTGAGTGTTCTGAAAGAGAGCCAGAAAATGAGCAATCAGTCTCAAAGAACAGGAGGTCATGTACACCGTTACAGGGGCTGTGATACATCACATTAAGTTCAGAAGGACAAGTCTACAAAGACTAAACGAATGATCAAACCTGAGCAGAACATTGCCTACAGCATCACACTGTTTAATGCTGTTTACGTCACCTTTCAGGAGGTTGACACCCACAACCACAAAACTCACCTGGTTTCCAGGCTTAACAAGTCGCAGGGCTGCTTCCACGCAAAGGTACGCTGCTTTGATCACGTCAGCCTTTCGTCCGGTCACTGGAGTTTCCTGAGACGAGAACACCACAACACAAATTCAACAATCGCCAGGCATGAGCGCAAATGCTTGTAGTGCATGTTTACGAATGGTAAAATGCAATTGATTTGTCAAAGACGTCTGGCATGCACGTCCAGCGAAAACAAGGCCAACATGGATAAGGAAATGACCAAATAAGGTAACAGCAGTGCAGTAAATGTATTGTATTAAAACATATGAGAAAAATCTCATCACAGTTATCTTCAGCACAATTAAATAAGGGGTATGTTAAAAGAATGGTGACAAGCTAAAAATATAGGATGTTCGTTTATTTAACGTCGCTATTCAGCATCAAAGGCCACTCAACGACAGACAACGTTATATTAACACCCAATAGGAAACCTCGAACTGTTGCTGTGTGCATGCACTCTTATTGCTGGAATTAATTCATTACTGCATTAAATTGATTGTCTGCTCATCGAATTAATCATTTCAGTTAGCGCTTTTATATTTGTAAGATTAAAGGTTTCCTCTTGGTCAACCTTGGATTAAATTACATCAAGCTCGTTTGTGTTTGCTTTTTTGTTATTTGCAGTAATGAGTCATGTTAAGAGCCGGTAGCTACTGGTACAGAGAAAGCTACCACACAAGTGCCATTGTTTACAGACAGCTAGCAGGAGAAAGCACACCATAAAAGCCAATAGTGACAAACCTTGGTTGCGCCGACCACCAGGCTGTGGGCTACATTGGAGATGAAGCCATCCACATGCACTCCTAAATCGCTGCAAAGACACGAGAAACACACAGCATTAGAAGCAATCAGTAAAGTGTCGGAGTCGTCATGTAGACCATTCCTAGCGTCAAGGTTGCTGCTAACCATATTATCATGACCACAAATTGTAGGCATCTCACAATTTACACAATACAAACACATACTAACTTACATCCATCCACAGTCAGCCACAAAGGGTCTGGATGGGACCCACCCCTAGATAGGGTGCCATCCCACTCCTGGACAAACACACACTAATTGACCAAAAATTTTTGGAACATGGTAGTAAATTAATGCAGCACAGCAATGTTAAATGTACTATTTAAGTTTCTGAAATACAACAAACACCACACTGCACTGCAAAAGACTGTCACATAAAAGACAGTTTCTCGTGCCATTGATGTATATGAAATAGGTAATGCATGTTAAATAAATTATTTAGCCATCTTAAACAGTAAAAGAAACTCTATATGTATTAACATATTCAGTTAATACTGGTACACTACAGTAGTATTAAGTACTAGGGGTATAACGAAACAAATTATTCAAATTAAAATCTGCTAATTAAAATTCTACTACGAGTCAAACATTACAGCATGTTTTTTTTACAGCATGGGATTGTGGTCATGTAGCATATCAAAGACCAGAAATGTCTCCGAAATCGATTTCTGCAATCAAGATTTGCAATATCTCTTGTGGTTCAAAGTTAAACACAAAAAACTGCTAAACTTTTGTTGTTCATCACCGGTAACCGAAGACTTAACGTTTCTAGAACTGCGGTACAACAAGCCACACAGCGATCATCCGATTAAGAGACCTCAATAATGATTTTGGCAAGGTAGACACAGCAGTAGACGACATGTCACGCGGTATTTGAATTGAATGATTAAAAATGTGTGCTCCTCTTAGGCCAGACTTTTTTAATTGCTTGTTCCTCAGATGTCCCTACTTAAGAAGCTACTGAGGAAGAAGGAAAAAATAATAATAATAAATCTTTATTTTTCAGCACTTTTCAAGTTCTCGAGGACTATGTGGAATCAAAACAAGGAAGCATATTTAAAAAATTAATTATTTAACCTACAATTAAATTAAAGTGAATCCTAAAAAAAAATTAAATGAACAGAAGAAAACCGTTGGCAGAAAAAGCTAAAAAAAATAATAAAATTTTAAAAAATTACATTATTTTTATATACATTTTTATAAACATTTTTTTGTTGTATTCTTCAAATATGATCGTCAGCAGATCCGCGAAACAAGCAATAAAAAATCTGGCCTTATATAAAAAATTCAACAAAGAAGAATTTTAAGTCTGACGTGATCACACCCTTCAGGAAATCCAATGATATGCAATATGTATCAACATACACTGATATTGACTTACAATATTAAATATTGAAACATCCCAAGTTTTGTGAGAAGTACATTTAGTCAATTGTACAATAAACACTGTCATTAAACCCCTGTACCGTAAGTACCGTACATGATAAGTTGCGTTTTTACTGAACATATTGTGGACGATAAGTAACGTAGTTCTGTAGAGTGGTGAAAGCAAAAAAACAAGAAACAGATCAAATATAAAAACGTAGGTTTTGTATTAAACTGGCTTCAATATAAAATCAATAAGGAGATCCACACTGAATGGCAAATTGTGTGGAAATACTTTCTAATTATATCACTCAAAATATTTTAGAAAAAATAACAAGTACAATAATGTAACTATAATATCAATTTAACATAGACTTAATAGGCATGTCTTTACGGAATGACTCAGTCGGGCGGTGAGATGTTTTCCTGAAGCCTTAATTACAGTGTGTAGTAAGTTTTAAGTCGTACCATAAAGCTCTTACATCTCATTACGTAATGCTTAGCTCACGTTAAACGGGCTGATTCTTAAAGACGTTTTAGCACTCAGCATCTTTTTTTTATTTCAGTGAAGTCACCTTGAGTCACTTCTATCCAAATAACTAAACACAGGATAAAGAATTCAAACCGAGTTACATTTTAACCAGGTCCCCATCCTGCAAGGTGTAGTCAGGGTCACTCTTCAGTGGTGAGAAGTGACACACGCAGTTGTTGACGGAAATGCAGGTGGGGAAGGCGATACCTGTTTGATGCACAAACACCATGTTAAAAACCAATCAAGAAAATAAAAGAGAGACATGCACGGCAAGCCAGAGGGACACCATTACCTTTTTTGATCTCCTTCTCCTTTTTGAACACCTTGCTCGTCTCGGCAGTGATGAAAGCGTCTCCCTTCTCACATAAGCTGAGCACTGAGACTCCAGGCTTCGCAGCCTCTATGAGCACCTTTAAAGCCTCTGGGAAAGAGAGAAGAAGAAAAATAATCAGTTACTACTCAATCAAAATCAATAGATTTTTACAATCAATACTTTCAAATGTAACTTTTCTAAATACAGTCAATTCCGGTTAATGGGACCACATCAGGACGCGATCGTTTTGGTCCTGATAACTGGCTGGTCCGATTAAACAAACATGCCCTATGTTACAAGACGGGACGTGCTATGTAACATATTAAATGTTTA
>JAVSBV010000037.1:854615-876800 GCA_033117975.1 Parotocinclus spilosoma | reverse complement strand
TTCCACATAGTCCTCAAGAAATTGAAAAGTGCTGAAAAATAAAGATTTTTTTTTTCCTCCCTCCTCAGTAGATTCTTCAGTAGAGACATCCAAGGAACAAGCAATTAAAAAAGTCTGGCCTTATATGAAAAAAAGAATATGGACCAGAAGTTGGATCCCTGAGCAAGGCCCTTAACCCACAATTACAAAGTCGTTCAGGATAAGGGTGTCTGCTTAATGACATAAATGTAAAATGTAAATAGCTGCCCATCACAGGTACTAATAAATGTTCAGTTTAAGCTCAAACTGCACCTGCTTCTTCTGGTACACCATTGTTTAGAGACCTTTAATTGCTTAGATGTTACTCCGGGTTCCATTGAGACGTCTCAGACTATTACATGCCTTGCTCTTGCTCTCGTGTTATTTTTTTTTCTCGTGTTCCATGAGACATTTTCAAATGTGTTGTAAAGCTCAGACTTTGCTAGATCCCTGTTCTTTAAATATAACAGGGCACCCCATATCACCCCATCGACTGTAAACTGCTCTAAAATTTAAGGTCGATTTAATTGCTAATCCTGAAGTGTCACATAGTTTTACCCTGTAACATTGGATTTTCTTCCTTGAACCTTTTTATTTTCGTCTTCTTTAATTGGGTTCTAATTTTTTTTAGGACTTCTATAATGTTTTAGGTCAGATTTATGCAAAACGTATGGCGATTTTAAAAAAAGTTTCCGAAATTTTCAAGTTTCACTGTATGTGGGAGAGAAATGCATGAGCAGTGACGCACCTGGAAACGCCCCCTGCGCGAGCATGGCTGGGTATCCGTGAGCTCCTCTTTCTCCTCTGTTGCTCCTTGACACCTGGACTTCCCTTCTGTCCAGAAAAGAAACAAAGCAAAATGAGATTAGAATCAGGACAATACAGAACCAGGTAACACACATAAATAAATAAACACACAGACACAAAACGGACCAGGACAACCCAAATCGAATGGGAACACACAGGAACAAAACACAGGGACAGTATCAGCATGAGATCTACAAGACTCAGGGTTGGACAGAAACTGAATACAAGTACTCAGTAACATGTTCAGCACATAATGTATCATAATGTATTGGTTAGTTATATTTTGAAAAGGCATTACAGATATACACAGTTTAACTTTCATCCGTTTAATGGCCGTTTGCTTTAATGGCCAAGGTCTTATAGAAATATAGGACATCCTATATTAAAAATAGAACATATTAGTTTGTCTTAATATATTTTATTCATGTCTGAATGACAGAGCATTAGTACTAGTACTAATACCCTTAAGGCACTGGCTGAGAGAAAAAAATAATCGGAGTCTTAAACGCAGGGGTGGGAAAAAGTCACTAAGTTGCAAGTAACAAGTCCTAAGTTAAAACAGAAATTCATAAGTCTAGACCTAAGTCAGTATAACTAAATCCTGAGTCATGTCCCATGTTACCATGGGCAAGGCAAGTCACGTCTGAAATCCTATTCAAATCAAATCAACTGGGTTGTTTTAGTGATAAACAGGCCAATTGACAATAACAGGCCATTGTAATAGCTACATAGCAAATACAGCTAAAAAAAATCAACAATATAAATGGTATATTGGGAGACCGTGCCGGTGACATGTGAATACTACTACAGCATAGTATTTAAAAGTTGAGAAAGTTTCTTTTTGGCAGCACGTTTCTGGCCCACTCAACACTGGCAGCCCCCAAAGTTTCCTGCAACTGGCTGCAGAATTTCCCTTGTTGCTAGGTTACAGATAAACAAAGCTGAGCTGCTCCGCTCAGTGTTGCAGCACCATGAAAGCAAGCTCAACGGCTCAGTTGGGTGACTCAATATTATTTTATTTAACACTTTGAAATAAGTCATAGTTTTTACTTTCAAGTCTTATTGCCCAAATCTGATTCCAAGTTCAAGTAACAAACAGGAAAGTCAAAGTCAAGTTGCAAGTCTTTTGGAATTTTGTCGAGTTTAGTCACAAGTCAACAAATGCAATACTTGAATACCACTTGACTCCAAGTCATGTGACTCGAACCCACACCACTGGTTGAAAGGGATTAAAAACTGTATCGTTCTACTTTCTTTTTTATTTGCAAAAGAAATTCAAGTGTTTGCCCTGTGCCTTTCAAAAAATGTTCTAAACATAGTGCAGAAATATGCTGAACATGGTACTCTTTTTCATATTTCAATAATTAGGGGTGTAACGATTCACTCTGTTCACGATTTGATACGATTCACGATACTGAGTTCACGATTCGATTTTCTCACAACTACTGATTTTACATTTGACAAAAAGCAGTCCTTTTTTTGCAGTGTTATTGATGGACATTTTCATATATACGTTTTTAACAATCAAAATGTAGTTCTTTGCAACTAAAATCAACTACTAAAAATATTAGGTTTAAAATTGTAAACAAAATGCCTTATGCCTTAGTGCAATACCTCTACAATATTTCTTATATTTAATATTCCTTTTTATTTTGTCACTGCAATAAGAATCAAAAGTCTGTGTATGTTTGAGTGACGTAACCTGTCTGTGTCACTGTCTTAATCTGTTTTTGTAGATTTGTACTGTTTTATGGCAGCAATCCTAATTGTATATAATATACAATGACAATAAAGGCATTCTCTTACTGTAGCTCCAGCATATATTAAATGACTTCTGAAGAACAAAAATTAAAAACAATATGTAATAAAAAAATTGTTTAATATAATTATTTAATATCATCTAATATATCATATATAATAATGTAAACAAAACAGATTAAAAGGAACTCAGAACGCTATATGTCTGTTTATGACTGCCATCTGGTGCTCAAAAATGGAATTACATCAGTTATAAAATGGAATTACATCAGTTATAAAATGGAATTACATCAGTTATAAAACTGGAATTGCAACAGTTATAAAACTGGAATTGCATCAGTTATAAAATGACAATGCACCGTCCCATTTTCACATAGCAGTGCATCGTGCCAGAATGCATCTTTACAGCCCTAGTACCAGGACACACAGCAGAATACATCGCGACAATGTATTCAGTATTCAGCCAACCCTGAGGACAAGCAAACAACTGTTTTATTCAGATAACAAGGTCAAGACTAATGTAGCAGTTATAGCGTGCATCAACATTAAAATACATGATACTCTCATGCTAAGAAGATGCAGAAGATTGTGTAGTGGTGAACGGGAAAGGAAAAAGGTGAATTAGGATTCATTAGTGAGTGATGAATATTAAGAAAAGTATGCACCCCTTTTGCCCCAGTGAAACACGTGCTTGTGAACATCAGCTACTGTGGCAATGGATGGGGTGTGTCATTCATTCCCACAAACAGCATGTCTGTGTGTATGTGAATATTTCTTTAACTACTGCTAGTTATGATCATTGCAAATGCCATCACATATACACACATATGCACACATGCAAATTCTCAAGACATCCACAGTGTTATATATGGTGACACACAGAAAAGCCAAAACAGAAAGTTCTATTAGTAATGGTCCTATAATGTGTTTAGACATGCAAACAGGCTTTAAAAACAGAATTTCTCCAATAGCCTCCCCAGGCAGCAAAGAACAGGATATGATCTAAAGCTCGGCTATGAAACATCTAATATCATTAGATAAAATCGTAGAATTTGAAAAGATGATCCAGTAGACTACTTACAGTAGCAAGAAAGATATTTGCATTACTTGTTCAAACTCTAACCTTAACGGTCTGATCTTCATCCAAGTCATCTAAAGGGAATGCATTCTGCCTAAATTAATGGAGGGATGGATGGATTTGTACGGCTCCGATTGTTACTAAAACTACTGATTGGTCATGTAACGTTCAGACTGCAAAACTTGCATAAGCCTCTGAACCTTTGCATCGACTATTTAGAGCAACCAGTGAACCTAAAGGACCTGCATTAAAAACGAGCAGACACAGGAAAACTCCACATTGCATATCACCTGCTTCTAAAAAAAGCAGCACCAAAGGTTACACCACAAGCACACCATGCAATGGCAAAGAACCTTCATAAATTCTCTACAGCATATTAAGTCTCGGTTCATGCTATCAGTAAGAAAACACTGAACACCAATTCAGTGCTCATACAAAGACACAAAAAACCTTTCTCTCTAAATGACAGTGTTCTGTGATCAGATGAGAACAATTTGGCAAAATTGCTCAGAACTATATCAGGAGGTAAAAAAAAAAAACAGCACATCAACGTCCACTAACTGCAACGTCTGAGGTGTTGAGAGCTGTAATTGGAAATAAAAATCTCTCTTATATAGACTTAATTCATATCAGGATGAGAGAAAACTAGTACGACACCTGACAGAAAAGAGAACATCTTGAAAACAAAAAACAATATGACTAAATTCCTTATCATCATTATGTGTTTTATAATTTTTTTTATTATAATTTTATAAAAACTATATATATATATATATAAATTCTTATACACAAAGATAAGAATTGCTTTATTTGACACTAAAGTACTGGACGAAATGGAGCCAGTTCACTTTCACTTTGGCTGCATCAAATCTTTTGGCCATACAGCTACATTGCACGTTGTGCTCTATTTTAAACAATACTATTAGTTCGAACAAAATATGAGAAAAAAAACTCTAATCTTGTTCTATCTTTTATCTTTAGTAAGTCAGAAACATTTACCAAAAACGCAAACTTTCCACAAACGCTACTAACCATTTTTCTGCCTTAAAGTCTGCAATTCTCTTTTCTGTCAGCAGGTGTCGTAATGGTTCACTTGCACAAGTAGACCCACATTTATGAGGGTGATACGGTGCAACAAATCCACCGTGAATTTATCGTAAATCGAAAAGTTTAATACAACGCTCAGAACAAACTGAAGATATTTCATTATGGGATATTTAATTTTGAAGTATCCCCTCATTTTTGTGGGTAGTATATATATATACGGTATATAGCTTAGCCTACTTTAAACATGCTTAAAGCACTTACATAAGCCTACACTTGTGCACAATCATTAACACAATGCTTATCCTACAATAGTATTGAATATCTCGTGAAATTTAATAAACAATATAGAATTAGAAAAATAAAAACGATTGTGGTCATGGTTTTTCCTCACTACATTTTCCAGCGCTAAACACTCCCGCCAAAAACCTCATTTAGCATGGGAGTGTATCGCTTGCCCGAGGGATAATGTAAGTTCAAATTTCAGAATACTATTTTTTCTGAATGTGTATATTTATGTGTATTATTGGATCAACATCATAAAGCTGAAAATCATCGCAAAACCTGCACTACTTTTCTGACATTCAAGCGTGAATGCATGTTAGATTTTTATGTTAGATTACAGGATTTCTTTTTCCTATTATAATTCTTACGGGCATTAAAGCGAACTCGAGTTGATCATGTGGATGTTAAATGGTGCATAACTGTATCAATTTCCTGATTAAAAACCACAGAGTAGTCTAATGTTATGGATTTATTTACATTTTATGCAGGACAACTCAATCGAATTTCACTCTGGACCGAATGAAGACTAAAGGCATGTGATTAAAATCTGATCAGGATACAAATCTTGGTTTGGGCTGCTTTTCTGCCTCAGGGTCTCATGAGCTAGCAAATATTGCAGGGACAAATAATTTGAAATTGCATCAGTATTTCTCAGGGGAAGCTGCTCTAATGGTCAAATGGGTTTGTTTCCATAAAACTTGTCATTAGTTTAGACAGAACACTTAGTTATATCGTTGAATAAGATCAGACCATGATTTGTAAGTATTTGGCGAAGAAATCGATATAATTAGAATGACTTTACCAAACCTTTCTTGCACCTGTATATAACAAGGTCACGGTTTTACCTGATTAATTGGAGTAATTATTAATCTTATTTTATTCTGTTTACTGAGAGACTTGGGCTCTTACTGCAAACCACTGTATATGTGATACCGTTTAAATAATTGTTCAAACTGTGGTGAAACTGTGGAATATACTCAGGTGCAAACTTTTTGCCGCCAGCCCCATGAAGGACAACCAGACCGACTCAAGTGTGCTTTGGGGCAGGGCAGCACTGGCACCTTTGAGATGGAAACCCATCCGTGCAGGCAGGTGAGGGGTGGAAGTGGGTGGGCTGATCTCGAATTACTGCACTGATTAAATGACTGTACTCTCCAGCGTTGGCTCCGTCACGCTTCCTCTCCTCTCCCGTGTTTTCTCCTTTCCCTACATTATACTGTTCTTACCCCTGGGTGACCCATGCAAACAAAAGAACAAAAAGCTACAACAAAGTCAATACGCAACAACTTATAAAAACAAAAGCACACAAGTCAAACTATGTAACAAGTGTCCTGCTCTCCAGCCTGGACAGTCACTGACCTGCACAGTTTCAACCTCGTGTTTAAGCAGATACTGAAGCTACAAGTGGTGGCAGTGCAAACTTGAAACTGTACGAGGCGGTGCATGTCCAGGACTAGAGTAACTGGTAATCCAATTTTAATAATTTAGTGACAATTAAGATTATTTAGGACTATAGGATACATTATGAATGAATAAGTTCAATATTAGGATTAATAAGGGTCGGGTAATTGGGTTGCATTAAAGTCTACACATTCATTGAAGTCCTAGCCCACCCACACCCCTCACTCGTTCTCGCTCACGCTCTGTGCAGACGCTACCTTGCTGGACTCTGGGCTTCTTGAACAAGCTGGCGGAGTGGCGCAGTTTGCACGCCCAGCTTTTGAATTTGTGAGTCCAGGATTTCTTGCTAACAGGATTTCTGATACTAGGACATGTCAGGTTTAGGCCAAAATATCCACCTCCTGCATTATGCTGCTGCTCCTGCTGCTGTCCGGCTGCTGTTGTGAGGGGCTGCTGGGAGGAGGAAGGCCACTGGGTGTCTCCGAGGGCACAGCTGTCAGAGAAGGAGGGGGCAGACTGGGTGCCACACAGGGTGGGGAGACATAAAGATGTGTCAAGGATACAACAATGGACGCACAGGCAGGTATTCTAAAACAAGATTCCAACAGGTTAGTATGGCAATATTGAGAGATGTACAGTCATACAATTACCAGAACCTGACATGTTCATCTCACTGAGTGCCTTTACATGCACCTAATAAGTCAATAACTGCAGAAAACTGATGTTGTCAGTAGTTCAATTAGCGAGTACACATGCACTTAAGTAATCAGATAAGGTGAATCAGATTTCTGCTTAGCAAGCAGCCAATAATCTAACAAAAGGGTGTGACAAACTACAAACTCATTATCGTTTTATTTTTACTATTATGCTATTCTTTCATCCAAATTATTGAATTCCACAAGCAAATACTATGTTTCAGAGTCACCCCAAAAAGGGTTTAATACTACTTCTACTTTCAATACATTATTAAATCAATTAAATGAGACATTCAACACTTTATTAAAAAACTGGCTTTGTGTTTATGATTTTCCTCGCTGTAGGTTAATGCAATTTTCTTAGGAATGTTTAAGGTAGACTATGCTATGATATGTACAGAATATATTAAACTCACTGGTTTATGATACACTCAACTTAAGACTGTTGTTTGGAAGGAAACCTTGAAAGTTGGGGAGCACCAGTACAGTTTAGAAACAAGCCCCAAAAACCTGTACCAGTTTACCAATAGTTTAAAAAACTTTATTAAAAATAAGCCCATGGTTGTAGATTAAGGAGACCTGGCAACCGGTTCTGGAATAGCTCTACACGTGTGCATACATGCACAGATTGAGAAAGCCAACTGAAATTAGAATAAGGGTATACACGCACTGAGAAATCCAATTACTGAAATAAAATCCTCTCACTAATCAGAACTATGATTCGAACGTAAGTGAACGGAAAAGCACCCAAACATTAAATTTAAATAAATGCAATTAAATTACAGGTAGCGATATTGAGAATATTATGTAAATGACAGCCTTAGTGTGTGCAAAATGAATGGGAGCAGGAAAATAATTAAAAACAAGCCAATAACTGACTTACAATAACTCTTTCACCGGGTGTAGATGAGGGTCCAGGAACCGACTCCTGTGAAGGGGGTACCACAGAGCATGATGGGGCACTGCTGGCGATGGATATGGTGGGTTGGCTCTCCACAGCAGTAGAGGAAGCTAAAGCAGCCTGGGTGATGCCATCTTCTATTTCATTCTCATTCTCCCCAACAGGAGAGGTGGATGAGGAGCGGGGAGTAGTGGAGGAGGTGGTGCAGGAAGAGGAGTGTGGAGAGGTGTCTGAGGACGAGACGGAAGGAGGTGGGAAGTGGGATGAAGGCAGAGACTGGGATTCGGCTGACTCCTCTACCTTGGGTAGAGTCGGAGCTGTGGTTGTGGTGGAGGCAGAGGTGGGGGCATGGGAATTGGTTGCTCCACTGCCACTGTGCTCCTGATAAAGCAGAGTCCTCAGCTTTTCATCGAGTGTTTTTATGCGGTTGTCAACAAATTCGATTTTTGGTGGGCCTTCACTGTCGGACTCGGCCACAGAGGAGGGTTGGGCAGGGGAAGGTGAGAGAATGTGAGCCAGAGTTGGTGCAGACGACTCTGACAGAGGGAGAGGGGGAAAAGAGGGGTCAGTTGGTGGCTGGATAGGAGCAGATTGGCTGGATGTGTCCTCTCCAGTGGAGATCTCTGACTCTGACTGTTGGAAAGATGGCTGTTTTTGCACAGGCAGGGCTGCAGGATGAGATGCCTGCTGCGGCATTGGCTGGGGTTGAGTTTGCTCGGATGGTGTCTGCTGTGGGATCAGAGTCTGACCTTGTGCTCTGTGAATTAAGGATTCTTGTGCTTGGAAGCTCTGCTGAGACTGTATGGCCACGCCCATGGGGGTCGTTTCCTGCTGCAAGTACTGCTGCTGCATGGGTGCTGCCTGTTGTGACATCACTGCATGCTGTTGCATCTGCTCCAGACCTGTGTGCTGTTGAAGAACACTTGAGAACACTTGTTGGCCTAGTGGTTGTAACACAAGTTCGGAATGCCCCTGTTGATAAGACATCTGCTGCAAAACTGGTTGTTGCACTGGGTGCAAATGAGACACAGGATGCTGGGATTGAAAGGCCTGCGTGTTTTGCTCTGGGGCTGAAGGAAGGTTTGCCTGGCATTGTGCCTGGGCTCCTGTTTCCCCGGGCTTAGTCTGTAGCAAGGTGTGTGGCTCGGGGGGAAGAGATTGAGGCTGTGATTGATGAGTTTGTTGAAAGCCTTCCTGATGATGTAATGCTTGCTGCTGCTGTATTGTAGTTTGATCAGTGCTTGCCATTGCAGGTGAATGGGTTTCTGGGAGTTTGAGGCCTTGCTGAAGTATCTCTGGTCCCTTGCCCGTTGGCGCTTTGGCAAACTGCTGCTGTTGCTGCGCTTGGTCCCCAAGACTTACCAGGCTAGTTGATGGGGTACTTTGAGTAGAAGAACCAGAGTGTAATTTCTGATCCTCATGCACACTACTCTTTACGGTAGCACCATCTACATAGCCTAATCCCGAATGGGAGCCCTGGCTAGAGGCATTTGTAGGAACATGCTCGACCACAGGGAGGGGGGCAACACGAGATGAAAGAGCCTGGTAGTTAACCGCTTCTGTAGTTGCTGAAACTTTTTCAGCAGCTGGTTTTGTGGTTGGCATGTCTTGACTTGCTGTTGCTCCTGCGGATATGTGAAGATTTGATGAGGTAGAGGAGGTGGAGGTTGAAGCGGTGGTGTCTGGAACAGAGCCAGAGGCAGCTAAAGAGGAAACACTTGAGGTGGACATTGAATGTGAGGGGGATATTGAATGTGAGGGAAATGGCAAACATTTGTGTCCAGGCAGAGCATCTGATTGCTGGAGATCCTCATGGTCTGAAGCTATAGCAAACGTGGACAAGAAGCCATTCTTAATAAAGAGAATTCATGAATACAGCTACTCACTGTTTCACGACCATCCAATAAATGTCAGTTCACCTTGACAAACAACATCTTTATTATACAGTCAATTTTTTCGAAACGATCTACAACACAATGTATAGGTACTCAGCATGCGAAGCATAATACTGTAAAAAAAAGTTCTTACTAAATTCCAGTCAACGTTCGAAGAACTTATCCAGTGTAATTTGACACGCTTTTGCTGTGGCTAATTGGCGACTTGTGGCTTTTTTTTGTAGTAAATGGTAATGGTAGGCAAAAACCTGTAGGTGGCAGAAGAGGGCTGAGGAGAAGCTCTGAGTTTTTGGGTAGTGACACCAGAGAAGAAGAGTTTCTTCACGGATATTACATACTGTACACGTTCTTTGGTCCCATTAAGTGGAATTTTGGTCCGAATAAGCGAATAACATTACACGTATATAATGGGATTTGTTTCGGTACTTTAGGAATTGGTCCGAATAAGCGGCTGGTCCCATTAACCGGAATCGACTGTATATAAGATAAGATTATAATAAGAAAATCTGTCTTTCTGCTGCACCATAAACACCTGGTCAAACTTAATATGGCCTAATGCCATAAATATTATTTATGTCTTACATTTATGAAAAATTACTTTGCATCAAATATGTCCAAGTAGAAACAACGTCTTGCTATATTTACCTACAGGTAGTTAAAGGTTTAAAATGTTTTTTTGTTTTTTTTTAAATGGTGGCACCTATTTTGGAAATCAGAGTGCACTCACCCTTTTTTTGTTTGTGTGCAGCCAGTAAGGTATGTTCATTTATGTTTTATTTCATTATGCGTAGTATATTTTGGTTCTATAGGTTGAGTGATCGTTGTTGTGACCGTAACCATATGTTGTGCATTTCTTGGATCCAGCCTATAGCGTTCCACTCGTGTTTTCAGAAGTATTACATTTAGGTATCACTTGACATGCAGTTTTTTTTTCCTCAAATACCCTCTTAAATTTACATTACAACAGCATAAAAAGACTATGTTTGGTCAGAAAATAATGCATTTCCTAAACAGTACATACCTGTACCAAATATGTTCTTATTACATTGGTCCTCATACACTTCATTAAATTCTTTGTATCAAAACTCAAATGGAACTTCAGTCAAAAAAAATGACCATGTTTCTGTTAACAGGCTCAATATCTAATTATGAATGGGCATTAGTTATGTTGTGTACCTCTTTCATTCTCTCTCTCCTGGTCGTCCCCTGCAGGTGGGGGAGTGGAGGCTCCCCGGTTAGAGTTTGAGTCACGATGGCGAATGGTTTGGTTGATAAAGAATCGCCAGCGGCCAACTGGAGAAGACTGGGGAGCAGATTCCCCTGTTAGAAAAGGGGAATTGGGAATTAAACTAGGAATTAAGTACAAATACCGGCATTAAAATCTAAAGAGAAGATAAGAATTCAAGGCAAATGGAATCACTCACCAGCTGAACTTGGAGTGCTCACATGTAATTGTTCCACAGAACCAGTCTGAGAGACATAAGGATAGTAAATGTCAGTTAACTGAAGTCTCGGGGAGGTCGTTCAGTACGGCACATGTAGTTGAGGATAACACGTCTAAGTGCATAGTTCAGGGGAGTCAGTAACAACTGGAGGATACAGACAATCAGACCAAAATGACATCCAAAACCGAGTATGGAGTGGGAGTGTTCTACAATTACTGATACAACAGCCTGTGGCTTCTAATCAGGCTTTCCATTGGTATTTGGAACATGACTGTGAGGAAGCCTTCTGACGTTAGACATTAAGCCCTGGCTCACTTTTCATTCTGGTGCACTTTCAAGGTGTCTCAGAGTTGAGCTCTGTGGGTTCTCAGTCAAAACTGGCAAGCCGCTTATCTGTGGGCTGTATTAAAGCAGAGCAGGGCAGAAGGATGATGAACTGACTTGTTGGAAGCAGCAGTTGATAGTCATAGACGTATCCATACTACTGCCACTTTTTGTCTATGGAAAACCTAGAAAAGAATGTGTCCTTGGGATGTGTTACAAGTGAGCGTTGCTGAAATAGCAGAGAAAGGGGTATAGACAAACTTTTGTCTATATAGAATGTCTGATATGTCTACTCAAGTCTCAGTCAAACAGTTCCTAAATTTAAATGCCTTCATTTTATAACCAAAAGTAGCCATTGTAAATGCAGTAAACTAAGACTTCACATCGGTAGGATGTGTCCCTTATTCCTAAGCACAAGGCTGACTCACTGCTCGCTCTACAGAATGGCACACATGGACAGTCTCACCCAGGGTGACACAGAATCCCACCTCTCCATTATCGTGGGTGGTTTTATGAATGACTAATGCACCTAATGCAGTTGAAGATCTCAGGAAGGAGACCAATACTCCACAGAAAACATACGAACAGGTATTTAAACAGCTTCGAAGCTCAAGTCCACAATAATTCATCCTAAAGCCGGACCTGTGACTGCGTGCTGAGAATCTCCTGGGCTTTTTTCACTATAGATTTCAGGTCTTCGACAAATTTTTCTTTCTCTGATTCTAGCAGAAACTTCTCTTCCACCTAGAGAAAGAGATGAAAACATATTTTTGTTGTTATTAGCACATCAACATATAAAGTCTAACAGAAACGTCACATCTCTTAAGTATTACCCTATGTTTTATTTGCATTTGTTTTAGCACAGATATTTAAAGAATTCTAACCATGTAGTCTGCTATCTCTTCAGGTGCATCTCCCTCGATATCAAACTTGAAAGTGACCATCTTGTTACTATGAGTTTCGAGCTGACACTCCACCATGTTGTCTCCAGTGTTTGACACCTACAAAACACACAAACTTGTTTCATTTGTCTGCTTTAGCTGACCTGCTTTTTTGAACATACAGTACCGTGCAAAAGTCAGCCACCAGTTAAGCAACAATTAGATTTGTTCTTTTAGCAATGGTATAATGACCATATAATACCATATTTATGTCTCTTTACTGGAATACAAGCAGAAAATACAGGACATTTGTATGCAATATAAAAAAAAACTATAAGAAGAAACAGTTATAGGTAACAGTGGTAAGTATTTAGTGTGACCTCCCTTTATACTTCTGGTAGCTTCATTGGGATGCCAAGCTGACCCTTGTGCAGTCTGAAGAAGCTTGATCAGGAATGGTCTTTTTGAAAACCCCTTTTTCAGGGAGGTCATTACAGACTTTTGCTTGCAAAGCCATTTTTGCGTTTATTTTGTGTAAACATTCCGTGCATTCTGTTTGTATCTTAATAAAGAGACTAAGGAACAAATATATACAACCACTGATCAATCTAATGCTGATCTAAGACCTTTGAACATTTCTGTATTTGAGCAAGATGTTTTCATTACATGAATGAATTCAAGTTTACCTGCAGCATGCTTAACTGAAAATGAGTGGCTCTCTCAGGTCGCTGGCAAGAAGATCTTCTTTGAGTCTTCAGTTTCTCCAGCTTCCCGTTGACTAATTGAGGTTCTTCTGTACTGACTGGAGCAGAGCTGAAAGGGTTCCAAAAATAACATGTTAAAAGCCACAGGTCAAATTCAAATTGAGTTTCTAACAAAAATACATCAAAAGTAGAAATTAAGGTGTGTGTGATACATACATACCTTAATAAAGAATGTCTGTTGACAGACTGGTTGGGCTTCTCCTATGTATTTTAGGCAAAAAGAGGGACATGTATAGAGAAAACATCAAATATGAAAAAAAAAAAGGATAATTAGTTACATAGTAAAGGTTAAACGTTACATTTACTCCAGAAACTCTGGAAATGTTCCCAACAAATCATAGAAATAGGAAGCTTGATTTTGTAAGTATGTGGGTGTTATGTACAAAATCATACAAACAGAACATAACATTCTGATTCAGAAAGATGCCTTATTATTATTATTATTATTATGTCATTATTGGTCTACAATCTTCTGGTAAACAGCTATGAATTACATTCCATTAATAGGGGTGTGTCTGTACCTGTGTGTTGTCGGGCAATGTGGGGTCACAGTTAGCCAGCGAGGTCTGGGGAAGGACAATGCCATTAGAACCAAGGGGCTTTAAAGCACTCACAGGAGGAGGGGGGGCAACAGCTGTGTCGGTTGACCCGGTCTGGGTTAGCTTGGCTTCAGTTTGAGCAGGGACATCTGAAGCTGAGGGAACAAGTTGGAGACTTGACAGGTGACAGGTGGTAGATGAGTGGAGGGAGGTGTGAGATGAACTGGAGGATATTTGCACTTGTTGCAGTGGTTGCACAAATGTACATGGTGTCTCTGGAAATGTCTGGGTTTTGGAATGGGCCTGTGTCTGGGACTGCGTGGTAATCTCGGTGTGAGTGTGGGAAGGTACAACTGACTGAGCCTGGTGCTGTTCGGAGGGTGGTGGGCACGTCACAATGTGGCTGCAAAGTGGGGCGATCTGAGCAGGCTGACCTGGTAGGACGTATGAAGGAACTGCAGAGTGCAAGGAAGATGGAAGCTGAGCTGGTTGTTGACTGAGATCTAGAGCCACCGTAGTTTGCTGAGGTGCTGAAACCTGCTTCAGAGCGGAGAACATCTGGGCTTGAAGCTGCTGCTGCTGCACATGTTGAACTTGCTGTATCTGCTGCTCATACTGCTGAGGAACTTGCTGAGGCTGTACAGGTAGCAAGGACTGAATGACACCCTGTATACTCACTGGCTGTTGCTGCCCATGCAGAAGAGGCAGTGTCTGGTTCTGGATCTGGAACGGAGTCTGGTCTGACTGCTTTAAGTACTGCTGAGTGGGAGGCAAAGTGGCATGAGTGCTGGAGGAAGTAGGAATGGTACTTCCCACTGGTCCTGGAGACAGTACCATTTGGTGACACTGTGGAGGTGGAAGCTGTTGCTGTTGTGTAACCTTTGTAACATCCAACTGGTAAGGCTGAATGTTGTGTTGGCCGACGTGTGGATTTTGATTATATTGCACGGGCAGCACTGCAGAAGGGGCCTGGATTTGCGACTGCATCTGGGTTGACGTTTGAGTTGATGGAGGTACTGCTGAAATTTGACACAGGACAGGTGTTATTGCTTGAGATGGCAAGACTTGAACCAGGTTCTTGGCCTGGCCAAGCATTGGAGTTTGTGCTTGAGTTGGAACATAAGTCTGGGCCTGTATTTGGGGCTGTAATGATGCATGACTCTGTATCAGAGCCTGGATTTGGGCTGGCTGAGGAATTTGAAATTGGCTCGACTGTCCCAGGATTGGAACTACCGACTGTGGTGCTAAAGGACCTTGACTCTGTACAGAGCATTGACCATGGATTTGGTTAGCAGCATCAGTATGGTTCAGTTGCATTTGCCCTTGAGGCTGAACTGTTGACAGGGGAGCTGAAAGTTGGGGAATGTGTACTTGGGTTTGGATCTGACCTTGCATTTGGGAGCTACTGATTTGCGATACTGCTTGACCGACCAGTGGGGAATGCGACTCCATAACAGAAGGGAGAGCAGCTGGGTGCTGAATTAACCCATGTTGCTGTGGCTCCATCTGTTTAGTGAGACACGTGTTGGAATGAAGGGACTGTTGTAACAACAAGGCCTGCTGTTGTAATTGCTGTTGCTTATTCAGCACCTCCTGCTGATGCAGCTGAAGAGTCTCAAGAGTGACCGCTTTCTGCTGTCCACCCTGATGCTGCCCAAAAGCAGCCTGTTGGGGCAACTTCTGTTGCTGATGCTGAAGAAACAAGACTTGCTGGGACTGATGCTGCTGCTCTTCCTGTTGTGGTTTGACTAAACCCTGCTGCTGCTGAACCATCTCAAGGATGACAGCTTGATGTTGTCCTCCAGAATGTTGCCCAAGAGCTACTTGTTGGTCCAGTTGCTGTTGTTGTTGTTGCAAAAACGCAGCTTGGTGCTGAAGTTGCTGTTCGTGCTGCTGCCTGAGTAACGCCTGTTGTTGCTGAACAGATTCGGATGCAATAGCCTGCTGTTGTCCACTGTGCTGTAAGAACAAAGTTTGTTGCTGAAGCTGCTGATCAGGCTGTTGCGTGAGTTGAGCATTGTACTGCTGCAAGTCAGCCTTTTGTTGTTGAACCAGAGCCTGTTGTAACTGTGGCTCTCTAGGTTGTTGCAGCTGCACTTGCTGATGTTGCTCTACCTGTTGCTGGAGAAGTCCTTGCTGATCAGACTGATGCTGTACTTGAGACTGTGTGTATTGAGTTTTGTGCTGCATTACAGGCGGCTGCTCAAATGTTTGTTGTTGCAACAAAACTTGCTTTTGCTCCATTTGCTGTTGATGATGGACTTGACATTGCTGTTGCTGTAAAAGAGCCTGGTTTTGCAGTTGCTCAAACTGCTGTTTTACCAGAGCTTGCTGTTGCTCTGCCTGCTGTTGTTTCACAAGACCGTCTAGCTGTTGTTGTTGTTGCGGTAACAGGACTCGTTGTTGCTCTAACTGTGGTTGTTGCATTTGCTGCAATAGAGGTTGATGTTGTTGGAAAAGAGATTGTTGCGCTCCCAACTGTTGCTGCTGCAACAGGTTTTGTTGTTGCTCTAAACGCTGCTGCAATACTGCCTGTTGTTGACGCTGCTCTTCTACCTGCTGCAAAATAGCTTGTTGGTGTATTTGTTGCTGCTGTTCCATCTGTTGCTGCGCTACAGATGTCTGCTGCTGCTGCTGCTGAAGTATTTGCTGTTGCTCTATCTGCTGCTGCAAATAGACTTGTTGCTTCTGTTGCTCCAGCGGTTGCACGACAAGGATTGCCTGTGGTTCTCCAAGTGGTAACTGCACCGATAGCTTTTGCGTCTCTACCTGATTTGGCACAAATAACTCCTGATTTTGCAATAGCAACTGCGCTTGCTGCTGCTCGGTTGAGAGTTGCTGAGCCGAGTTCTCTTCAGGGATTTGCTGTTGAATTCCAGGTTGGTGCGTATACACCTGTGACTCGGTCTGCTGAGCATGGGCCAGTGCTTGCGGTTGATACTGCGATATATACGTCTGCTGCGTCACACTTCCATGCAGGGGCTGCTCCTGCAAACCCACGGGCATGTGATCAATCTGCTGGGGTGCCATTACTGACGGGGCAGGTGCCTGTTGAAGTAACATGCCTTGCTGTTGAATTTGCTCCATCTGTTGTTGTAATACAAGCACCTGGGGTTGGGGCGCCGTCGGTTGCTGTAACAGTGTAGTGTGCTGATCTAACACCATTTTTTGCTGAGTTTGATGTGTAGTTTGTTGAGAGACTATTTCAGGCGGAGGTGCCATCGAGGCTTGGGTGGAAATGGGGGTTATGTATGACTGCATCTGTATAAGGGAAGGATGGGGAATCATTGCCTCTCCTGGCTGGGGGTGTGGAATTTGTGTTAGATCTGTGGGATATGGGGCATGGGACTGAGGATGTGGGTAAATGGGGGGGGGGGCAGTTATTGGGGACAACGTTGAGTAAGTATGAGAAGGAAGGGATTGAAGAGAGAAAAGACAGCAATTGAAAAGTATTAGTATGGGTCAATGATCATTCAAGCATAAGACAGTGCAGACGTATTTACAGTTATACTTAATTATTCATTTTAATAATTGCATTTAGAATGGAATATAAATCCAGTGTGGGTAAACATGTCAAGTGTCAAATATTAACATTTTGGTTAATATACCAGATCAGTAAAAATCATGTAATTTCAGCAAATGATCGTGCAGGAGATTTAGTTCTGCTGAGTGATACTAGATCAGGCTGATGTGTTACTGATACAGTTTGGTTTAGCTAATCATCATCACAAAGCATTTTAGGACTCTACAAAATCCTAGGCCACCACTAAATTTGTCATTTTTAGCAATGGTATAATGACCCTATTGGACCTATTTTTGACGAGGACCATACATTTCAAACTTGGATTTGTCCCAGAAAAAACATTCCCGATCAAGAGGGATCAATTTGGCATCCCGATGCAGCTGTCAGAAGCAGCTATTGCTTAAGAATTAAGCTAAATACTTGTCACTGTAGTATTCCAGATGTATTCTAGTAAAGAAAGCGAAAAATTATGATATGGTTATTATACCACTGCTCAAACAATGGCAATCTAATGTAATGGTGGCCTACTGACCTTTACACAGTACTGTAATGTACAATTAATTGGAATTTCCCTCTATACTATCCAAACCACTAATCCGCTATAACAAATCAGTAGTTGACAATTAAAGTTGTTTTTACGACATTTGGCAGTAATTTGGGTTACTGTAAGAGTGACTTCCATCTAATACAGGTTTACTATCAGAAAGTTAAGGATTAAGAGCCTTGCTCAAGGGCATCTTGTCACACTTTTCACAGCATTTTATGCATCGTTGGACCAGCAGTTCAAAATGTGACAAATTTACAATACAATGAGTTCAACTTTGGTTATTTTTGGATTTTCCTGCGTTAAAGTCAGTACTTTTTCGACTGAAGTGCAACTTTAGAAAAACGTGTGATTAATTAGTGATCATGATTAATCATTAATGGCTAAGTCAGTCCTGGAGCATGGTAGGGCTTATTAAAACAGTCCTGGAAAATAATTTAACACAACCTTTCAAATATTTCAATACTGTTATGATCCCTGCATGTTTTATTCCAGAAGGTTCTTAATTGATCTGACTTCAGATTTCACTAAGCAGACAGCTCTGGCACTCTTAATGTGTTCATGTCACTGTTTGATTATCACACACTGGACTTACACAATGACTTCATCCAATCAAGCAACTTGCAGTCTGAACACCTTTTTTATATTTATATACTTTTGTCATTTACATGTGCTTCCATTCCATTCCATTCCATTCCATTCTAACTTCAGGCATGGTGGCTCTGTCCTGGGTTGGACCCCAGGTCGGGCGGTCATGGCCTCTCTGTGTGAAGCCTGCATGGCTTTCCTATGTCCTTGTGAGTTTTCTCAGTCCAAAGTCATGCTTTACACTAAAGTGCCTCTAGCGTCTGAGTATGTGAATTTACGCACCCTACGATGGACCCTGTATGGAGTCGTTCCTGCCTTGCCTCCTGTGTCGCCAGCTAAGCAACGGCTCTCCAAGTCCCACCTTCCCCGTTGTGGCAATAAGAATAGCGTTTTTTGTTTTAGGGGCAAGGGTTGTCCTGACATGACAGTTTATCCCACAATCACTGAGACAAGTTGCTCCAAAGTGCCATGTTTGCATATATTACATTTTAAATTATTCATCATTATTCTGTCATCTATTAACTGCAAATGTATAATTGTAAAAATTGTTAAAAAAATATTACAAGACTGCGTGCAAGTGGTATTCCATAAAGTAGCGCCCTCTGGTGTTGGAAATATTAATTGTGACAACGTGTGACAAAATACCCCAGGCATAACTCCAGATCAATTTATTGCTCATGTAATACTTAATCTTCAGCTGAAGGAGGAGGATAAAGAACAAAATAAGCTAGGCTGGACAGAGAGTCACTTGAGAATACTGCTATAAACACGACTACACTAACCAGACACTTTATTAGGTACACTTGCTTGTATTCCTACAATTGCAGACCATAGTCCACCTGTTTCTCGACATTATCAGTCCCTGCTACTTTTTCCTCTGACCCCCACAAGGCCACAACAGATCCAAACACTTTCTAAAAAGGAAGTAAAATGAATCTACAGCATTGTGCAAAAGTCTTAGGTTACCGTTAGATTTGTTGTTTTAGCACTGGTATAATGACCATATACAACATACTGTCAACAACTGGATCCAAAGATTTCAAACTTTGATTTATCCCTTTCCACTCATCTGGGTAAACTTTAGTGTATCTTAGCCTTTCCACCTTCTTAGCCCTTCTGGAAAAGTGGTTTCTTACTTCATACCCTCCCAAAAAGATCATACCTGATCAAGCTTCTTCAGAAGTAAAAGCTGTAAAAGGGTCAACTTGTTCTCCCAATAAAGATGCCACACCCTGCCATTGCTCAAGTGCAAGGAGAGGTCACATTAAAAACTTAGCATTGTAACCTATAGATGCTGTTTGTTCTGATTTTTTACCCATGGAGGATGGGTCCCCTGTTCTGTTGAGTCTTGGTCCTCCCGAGGTTTCTTCCTACCACTTTCAGGGAGTTTTTCCCGTCCACTGTCACCCTAGGTTTGCTCAACTTAGGATTGGCCTTTTAAGATAATGTATTATTGTAAACTGCTTTGAGACAATGCACCATTGTAAAAAGGGCTATATAAATCAAATTGAATTGAATTGGTCCAGTTTTTAAATCTGTAGAGAAAGTATCCTGTATTTTCAGGTTGTATTCCAATAAAAAGACTGAGAAATAATATTGCTAAAACAACAGTATATCTAATTCAATGGTGGCCTAAGACATTTGCACAGTAATGTATATGGTAAAACAATGAGATATGCCTAATAAAGAAAACAAAGATTTTTTTTTGCTAATTCAGTCATTTCTGTTCATTTGTTTTATCATACCAGAGCATGACAACATGCTCAAGTACTCAGACAAGATTCATCAGACTTGCAGTTAGTAATAGGTGTTCCATTAAGGCAGTACGTACAGATGTTCCGGGGGGATAGCTGGTCTGAGCATTGGCATATTGGCTACCAGATCCTCTTGCCAAGGAATGGGCCTGGCTCTGGGCATTGGCAAATGATTCTCCACTGATGGTAGGCAGGTTCTCTGTCTCTGTCAATGTCAAGAAAACAAGTGATACGGTCAGCAGTTTTAAGACCAGACACGTATGAACAAATCCAATGTCAAATATAACTAACCGCCATACACAATGTAACTAATGTGCTGTGGCACCTGATTAAACACAGCCAAAATTAATTCTCATTTGTACAGAGCAAGGCCAGAGACGTGTAAGAGCGCACTTGTGGTATAATTCACATGCCATAGGCCCCGTCCCTGTCCCCAAGCAGGCCCTGTTACTCTTGAACCCTGTGATTTGTGCCCACCTGGTGTTTCAGACACAGACTCTCAGCCATTCCCCTGTTTCGCTTTATTTTATGCAGGCAAGCAGCCGAGGGTCTGTCACCTGATGGACAAGGGGGAAAGCTCTTATGTGGCCTCAATGTGGCCATATTCAAATATATGGCTAAACTGACCTCCTAACTGGATGACTTGGGAAAACTATTCACTATTATACTTGTTTTAGCACACTTGATGTTTGTCTAAAAGGAAGCATGTTACAGTTAAAATAGCCAGAACAACTTTGTGGTTGTCTCAATGGTAATTCAGACAACCAAGCTGAAATTATCAGCCAAATCAGAAGCACAGTAGAATTCACACTTTGTTTTCTGGAAGTCCATTCGAATTTCCTAAGAAAAAAAAAAATGCTCGTACACCATTTGCCCGATTTCTCCTTTCTGTTATGGCGATTGACATATTGGTGCATTAGTGGCACCTTTGGAAGATCGCACCCTTTGAGTGTTTTCTTCAAGGTGCTGAAGCTGGAATGTTTTCAGATTTCAGGCAAAAAAATTTTTTTTAATGGACCGTTCAAAGTACAAATTCTTCGAGTGAGGAGGCATTTGAATTCCACTGTACAATAACTATGGTGTGATCTCATCTACTTGAGATCCATTATTAAGATGGTATCAACATGAATTAACAATGTAGCCATTAAGTATGTTACTCATTTCTGTAATGTAGAGTCTACATTAGAGTAGTGCCAAGTTACATTACATTAAGTATTTAAGTATTACAACTGCAAGTATTATAAAAGCAGAAGAAAAATTTCAATGAATAACCAGAAGGTAAGAAAGATAAACTTATTTACTTGTAGTCATCTTTAACAACAAACTATGGCTAATTATGCCACCAAATACAAGGAGGACTGAACTATGTAAATAATATGAATTGTACACAAAGGTATATCGGAATAAAAATCTAAAATATGTGTTAGTCAGGGTGATTGTAGGCAGTAAACCAAACCACTGTAAGAAATATAATCCTCATAAACTTAAAAATAAATTAAGAGAACGTTATGGAAGCTTTGCAAACAGAGCCGGAGAGTTCCAGGTCGCCTACAAGTTCCTAGAATAATGAAAGTTACAGCGGGAGGTAGAACCTTCTCCTACAAAGCCCCCAAAACTGTGGAATAGTCTTCCCACAAATGTTCGCACGCAGACACAGTCTCTATGTTTAAATCGAGGCTCAAGACTTTGTTTTTTGTTTAGTCAAGCATTCGGTCTGTAGTTCTGGCTCCAGTTGGATTCCTACATATGTTAATGGAAATGAAAAACCGAGCACGTCTAATTTATTTCCTCTTTTTCGAGGTTCTCGCTCCAACGGTGACCCTGCTACGAGAGATGATATCAGACGAAAGGATCAGCCATGCCAAAGATGCACCATCTCCTCATAGACTTAATACATTTAAATGCTTATTATATAATGTTAATTATGATTATTGCCCAAAA
>JAVSBV010000037.1:846773-852779 GCA_033117975.1 Parotocinclus spilosoma | reverse complement strand
CCCAGCCTATCACACACTCCTCATCACCGTCCTTCTGATCACACACACCTGTTCCTTATTAGTTCTCTGCTAAGTCTGGTGGCTCACATAAGTGCTTTATACTGTTGTGGAATATCACTGACTTACCGTGCTTCCGGTTTCGTCTCGCCCTTATTGGGTTACATCTGCTGATCACTTATTTTTGTGAATGACCCTGAACTGTTTGTTGACCCTGATTCTGTCTGTCACTTACTCCAACAAAATGCCAGTTTTGTCTCTGTACGCTGTGTCTGGTACCGCCATTTATACACTTGTGTTACAGAGCTCAGTTAGGGAGTGCTAATGTTTAAGTTCTTGTGTAAGAACAGAAGCTGCTTGATTATTGACATTTGTTAATCGATTCAGAATCGTTAACACCTGAATTGCAATGCATTTAAAAATCACATTTTTCCCTCACCCCTAATATACACTGATGAAAAAAACTCAATAATGGTTTTGACAGCCTTTGAGAAAAGTCCATGATGCAGCATGTGTTTTTTGAATTATCCTGTATAGTTCATTTACTTAGCTCTAAACCAAAGTATTGCCAAAACTAGTGGACTTTTGGTCATGTATAAACAGCTACCATATAGTATTATACTATGCTATAATCAAGTGGTTCTTAAAGTGTATGTAGCTAAGTAGTTAAGTAATAACTGGTAAAACACTGCTCGGCCAAAAAAGAGTCACCCTTTGGATTCAAATAAGCACATACTTATGAGCCTCTGATTGGATAATTACTGCAGTGATTAATATGTTTCAGCTGGGAACAATTCTTTTAAACTTAACTGATACTGTGAGTAATTTCTAATTTCTTAAACAGTAATGTCAGAAGATGTATCCCATGGTGAGTAAAAAGATGTTTCTGTGTTTTAGAAGGGTCAAATTATTGGCCTGCATCAAGCAAAGAAAACAACTAAGGTAATGCTGAAATAACTGGAATTGGGTAATGATCTGTCCAGTGCATTAATAAAAGCTGGAAGGGCATTGGTGAACCGTCAACTTTACGGAAAAAATGTTGTTGGAAAAAAGTCCTGAATGTGCTCTGAGATGACTTTACACTTGATGAAACTGAATAATAAAAAAATTGACAGTAGAATTCACAGCTTTATTTAATATTGAAAGTAAAAGCATTTACATATGCTCAATGCGAAAAGTACTCACAGGTTTGTATAAAAAGCTGTGTGGTCATATGAAGACCACTAAAAACATGAACATGAAGTTTGGACTTTGGAGCAATACAAAAAGGCAATGTGGTCTGATGAGTCCCTATCCAGCAGTAGCTGATCCAGGGTAGAAAGGAAATCTCATGAAGCACCAAACCCATCAGACATTGTGTCCACTGTACAAGAAACGTTATGCATCAAAAAAAGTCAACTGAATCTCAACTATGTGAAAGTACAGAATGACCAGTTTATCTTGTCACTGGATTTTTTCTTTTCTGATGCATGGGCATATTCCACCAGAATGCCAATACTCTTTGGAGTGTGACGATTCATTTTCATACATGAGGGTTCTGATCTGAAACCCACTGAAAGTTTGTCTGATGTTCTGGAGAAAACTTTATGGAGTGGTTTGACTCTTGTCCTCAATACAGCCAAATTGTCAATTGTGATCAGATCTCACTCAGAATTTACTGCAATTCTGGACAGAAATTAATCTTGTGATGTTGCATAAGGTTGTCAAAGCAATGTCGTGGTAAATGCATGCCGCAATCAAAGCCAGAGGTGGGCCAACATCTAATATTAGTGTGAGTGACTTTTTGGCTATGCATTGTATGATTAAGTGCAGTTATTTCCTGTTGTAAAAAAAGAATTAAATAACATTGGGTTTGGGTGTTTGTCAAATGATATCATTGATATCATTGATGAGGTTTTAGTTGGGATGTTGTGTAAAACATAAATAAAAACAGAACACAATGATTTGCAAATCCTTTTCAGCCCAGGATCAATTGAATACACTACAAAGACATTATATTTAATGTTAAAATGGATAAACTTAATTGTATTTTTGCAAATATTCAGTCATTTTGATGTCTGCTACATAGGGGCAACAAAAGACTAGGAAAGTTAAGAAATGCTCAAAAACACTTGTTTGGAACATTCCACATGTAAACAGGTTTAACTGGAAACAGGTAAGTGTCTTGATTGGGTATAAAGGGCGCATCCCCGAAAGACTCAGTCGTTCAAAAGCAAGGATGAAGCGAGGTTCACCACTTTGTGAACAACTGCATGAGCAAATAGTCTAAAAGGTTAAGGACAAAGTTTCTCATCATGCAATTGCAAGGAATTTAGGGATTTCAACATCTACAGTCCATAATATCATCAAAAGATTCAGAGAATCTGGAGAAATCTCTGCAAGTAAACAGCAAATCTGAAAACCAACATTGATTGCCCATGACCTTCGATCCCTCAGGCGGCACTGCATTAAAAACCGACATCATTCTGTAACGGATATTACCACATGGGCTCACGAACACTTTAGAAAACCATTGTTAGTGAACACATTTTATCGCTCCATCTACAAGTGCAAGTTAAAACTCTACCATGCAAAGGGAAAGCCATGTATCAACAAAACCCAGAAATGCCGCCCTGGCGAAACTGAACCCATATAACCCAGCAGCAGAAAAGAGACCTTTTGTAAACAAAATGATAAATAGACCAGGACATTTTTTGCTTTTACAGTACAAAAATCAAACCAAATGGAATAACAGTTTAAGGGGTTTGAGTTTGTTTGACTTGAGACACATGTGTAAAAGACACCATCACTAAGTGTGTGTGTGTGTGCGTGCATTTATGCCCTGTGCTGCCATATAGGCCAACGTCCACAGTAACCTTGAATTGGATTAAGTGAGAACAGAAAATGAAGGAATGAATGACATAGTCCGTGCAGTGTCATATTAACTTATGTATATTTTAAAACTCTAAAGGCTCCTTCTCAAAATTACTATGAATTACTTGTACTGCGTTTCCATGGTGTTGCTTGTGCTTTGTGCTTAGAAACCTGGATCAGAGAGCTGGTGTAAGATTTCAGACATCAAAAATTATAATAATGTGCTTGTTTTCCACCGTTTTCCCCTTTTTCTTTTTTTTTTTTATTCTTATTTCCAGCAGAAAAGACATGTGGCCATGTGCCTGTTTAAGAGTGGATAAATGCAGCACTATTTACAATGGAAAGTTTGGGCAGTTAGCACAGTCTAGATGAAAGACGGTGCCTGTTTGTCCACTGTCTGGCTGACCATGGCTATCCTGCCCCCAATACAATTAGCAAACGCTTGCTTGTCTGAAATCAGCAACCCGTATCATTTTCCTCTCACGCATGTTCTGTGACTGACACGTCTGTTGGCCTACAAGCAGTGAAACTGGCTTTAGTAGCGCTGAACTCTTGCGACGCCTAATTCACAAAACAGCAAAATACACAATGTGAGCAATTTGGCTTTCAGTGAAGCAAATTGTTCAGGTTTGCAGGCCTGGTCTTGTCTAAATTAAGGAGAGTGGAAAGAGCTCTTGTCCTGCTTTTTGCTTTGTGTTCACTCTTTTGGATTAAAGTGCCTCTGAGGCCTGTTTGACTTGAAATACCCTTCTTATTGAAGTTAAATATTCTTTACATGATTTAAATACCCCCTCTCTGTATTGTTATGTAGTAATATAAACCTATTTTTTCAGTATTCTTTAATGTTTTACACTGATTCACCTTTTTATAGTGGTGCATAGTTTGTATGTGTATTCACACCTCTGGCCTGTTTGCTGTACTTACTCTGATCCAAGGTGTCACTCTTGTGCTTGATTAAACAGTGTAAAGATGGTGGAATTACCTTCAGCTACACAGTGAGGATACACACACTCTCACACACACACCAACAGACTGCAGATTAGGATTTTGTGTATTTGCAAGGTCTCCGTTTGACATGTAATCAGTTCTAATAGATGATGACAGGTTTTGTCTTTATAGGAAAAACTTAACACCTTTCCTCCTTTCTCACTTTCTTCTAGTCAGAGTCTGAGCAATATGAGGAATCTACAGGTAGTGTCGGCTCTGCTTCTATGACTGTAAGTAAAATGTTAAAGAAATCAATATTACTAATATAAATAAAGTGGTGCTTGAGAGTTTGTGAATTGTGTATATATATTCATTGACTAAAAAATAAAGTGCTCAGATAGAACTGAAGGATGTGGTCTGATTAGACTTACCACAAAAAGCTGTAAAAGTGTGTTTCCTGCTGTGTATAAAAAGGCTGTTACAAGCTAATTTTTGGAAGTTTAGCCCCTGATGACTGATCGTTGACTGCTAGACATTGACTCGGTGACACATTTGCCCACAACTAGACATTCACACTCATAGTTTGCCAAAGCTGCTATCCCAGATTGTCCCATAATTGCTTGATTGGTAAATCCACCAAACAGACAAGCAAAGGCAGGATTGAAACGCCATCAGACAGACAAAAGACAAAATGGGCCAGGTCCATGGCAGTCCTGATTTCTTGTACACTGCACAACTTTGAATGAAGGTGACGGTTTATGTCTGTCAAGGACAGGACACATAATAGGCATTGTGACAGCAAATTTTCTTCTGCTAAGTACCTGGAAATAGTCCAGGCAGTACTGTAGCAGTACTGAATGGTGGACAATGAAATTGTGGAAGCTGCTTGTGCTTGTTGGTCTGTCTGCAGCCTGTTTGCCATGTGTGTGCCCGTCTTAACAGATAGGTCAGAAAGGTCTAGATGGCAGTCAATTTGTTCACGACCATCCTGCTTCTCTCAGTCCAATGATGTGCCCCCCTCAAAGTCAAATTGGCAAAATTTCTTTAAGTGTGTTAAAGAAGCATGTCTAGAAAAAAAACGGTCTTTCACCAAGAGATACACTAACGAAAAGTATGCCCTAAGAACCTTTTTGTAAAGCAGCAGGGAAATATGACTTAAAAACTCATCATATTTTACACAAGTCCTAAATGTAGATTAAGAGGACCCAACAATGAGATAAAACTTCAGATTAACAGTGAGAATGTTGGAATGTAAAGTAATTTTACAATCCCAAGAGACATTAAAAAAGTATTAAAAAATAATGTGTTTATTGTGTGCAACTCATAAAACAGACAATAATGTATTTTGTTTATGTGTTTCAAATTTCAGCTTCAGCCAATAATTTTTATTCCATAGCTTTAGTAGTTATGTTATAAGGTAGGTGCTGATGAAGCTCCAACTACAAAGTCAGCTATGTGTGTTCACATTTATAGCTGGATCCTATCGAGAAAGAGTGGATCTATCATGCAGCCTGTGGCAGACTCTCACACCTGGAACAGCTACTCAGGCAGGACGTCTCATTGGCCAACAAAAAAGTAACCAGTTGTTACTTTGTTTAGGATAAATAGATATGTTCGATTTTTACCCAGAGCCTCTGAATAGACTTTAGTTAATGACATTTCACTAGTGAGTGAATTAAAATAATGTTTATATTATAAATAACACATTTTTTGTACTTTTGCATGTTTACATCAAACCAGGATTTCACCTCAGTAAGTACTCGCTCTTTTTATAGTTTAACATAATGCTTTTGTATAGGTAACAATTAACAGTTTTCATATGAACATACCATTCTGCTCATAAACCTCTTGTAAAACTTGCATTTTCAGGAAACAAGTTGTGCACAAAATTGTTTTATTTAGTAAAAACCCTAAGATAATGCTATTAGTCATACATGAACAGTGCATTATTAATAGAAATTCAGTTTATCTAAAATCATATTATATCTTACACCTGAGACAACTAAAAGCTAAATTAAAAGAAAAATAAAAAAAAACCTAAAAGTAAATTCAACACAAAGCATAGTGGAGTTTACTGGGGTATTCCTAAGTGAAGATTTAACCTGGACAGGATACATTTTATTTTGACTTATTTAAACTTAATTTAGCAATATTATCTTTTCTCTAAGCAATTTATCTCAAGTTAGATAATCCCAATCTATTAAAATGAGTTTGACCAATCGATTTGGA
>JAVSBV010000037.1:839273-841773 GCA_033117975.1 Parotocinclus spilosoma | reverse complement strand
ATGGTACAGTTTTAACTTGCACTTGTAGATGGAGAGATGAACTGTGTTCAGTGGTTTTCTGAAATGTCCCTGAGCCCCTGTGGTAATATTCATTACAGAATGATGTTGGTTTTTAGTGCAGTGCCACCTGAGGGATCGAAGGTCACGGGCAATCAGTGTTCTTTGTTTGCTGTATACTTGCAGATATTTCTCCAGATTCTCTGAATCTTTTGATGAAATTATGGACTGTAGATGTTGAAATCCCTAAATTCCTTGCAATTGTGTGATGAATCATCCTTGATTGTGAAGTTCTGAGCCTTTCAGGGATGCTCCCTTTATATCCAATCATGACACTAACCTGTGGAATTTTCCAACCAGGTGTTTTTGAGCATTCCACAGCTTTCTGAGTCTTTCAGAGTCTTTTGTTGCACGCATCCAATTCAAATATTTGTAATGAACAAAAGTTTATCCGTTTGAACATTATATATCTTGTCTTGCATCTTGTAGTGTATTCAATTGAATATGGGATAAAAGGATTTGCAAATCTTCATATTCTGTTTTTATTTATGTTTCTCACTACGTCCCAACTCCATTAGAATTAGGGTTATACTTAGCTACTAACTACATCATCTACAAATAGGCATTTAACAGATTGTATTGTAAATTACAAATGTTACATTCTTAACAGTTACAACTGTTACATTCCAAGCAATTGTGTGTTTATTTCTCAAGGACCAAAAATAGCAGTATGACTTAAATGGGACCCTGGGAACCCTGGTTCACAGTCCAGTAACTTAAACACTAGGCTACCACAGTTTCAACTAAATAGAAAAAGGTGCAAGTTTAGATGTTTACACTATATTGTAATCTCAGAGATGTGTGTAGTCTATTTTACATATAGTCATTTAGCATAGACCCTTTTGACACAAATTGACACTGATTCAATCTTACCATCCAGCCAATTGTTCGTTAAGGGTCATGCCCAAGAGCCCAACACTGGAAGCTTGGCAGAGGTTGGATTTCAGCCCTATGCCAGTACCTTAACCACAAAGCAAAAACATACCACTTAAAATAATTTTTATAAATTATATTAAATATATCAGATATTGCATAAGCTACAACATTGTGCAAAAGTATTGGCCTACCATTACATTCTTTGCTTTAGGAATAATATAATTAACTTATATAACATATTGTAGATGAATTCACCCAAAGATTTAATACATACATATGCCACTTTTCCAATGATATGCACAACAATGTTAGCATATCTTAGTGTTTTCACCCTGTTTCCATACTGAATATGTGGTTTCTTGGCTGCTACCCTTCCAAAATATCATTCCTCATGAAGCTTCTTGGGATTGTAGAACTTGGAATCCCAGTGAAGCTGTCGGATGTTGTGGTAGCCTAAGGGGAAAATTCTTGCCACTGTGACCTAAAACCTTCTGGTTTTCACTTTTATGAAGTAATATCATTGTCAGGATGGGGTGTACAGTGTATAGGCAGGTGGTATGTGTCAAAGTAACATCCACATGATTCCTGGATCCAAGGTATCCCGGTAGGTCTTTGCCTAGAGCATCACACTATCAGTGATGTTTACTTCACCTGTCAGTGGTTTTAATGTAATGGCTAATGTGAGGTGTATTGATTTTAACAGAACAATGTGTATAGATTAAATATTAGAATATTTTATGTGCAGTTATTTAGTCCCACAGTGCAACATTTATTTATTTTGGTTAGTTTCCTTGTTTTACTTTATCCTTATAGGGTTGTTTGGAGGTGTTCTGGAGTCACAGATCATTGTTTATCGTGGACCAGTCCATCTTGACTCACAAGGGTCACCTGTGCAATGGAATATGCTGCCCTTTCCAGCCACCTATCCACGTGTCTGTGTTGTACCCGTTTTTGGAAAACATCCAGGTCACCGTGGTGGTGGGCTAGCAAATCGCTGCTGCACCCACCCTGGGTTCGATCCCATTCGTTATGCTATTGCTAAAACAACAAACTTAATAGTGTTCTATTGTTCTATTTTAGAAACTAACTGTTTCTGATCTTGTGGTGAATCTTTCTCCTTATGAATGGGGTGCATGGTTGTTTAGCAATTGGAGAAAGTCACAAATGATGATTTAGACATTATGGTTTTTACCAACCACATGCACCACTATGATAGATGCAACACAAATGGTCACAATAAAGAAGCTGCTGTACCTCAGACATGTGTTTAATAGTGCAATTACGATGTCATGTATATAAAATTGAGGTACTTTCCTTGTTCTGTCTCAGACTGCCCTGCACTGGGCTGCTAAGCATGGGAAAGAGGACATGGCTGCAACTATGGCTGATGCTGGGGCTGATGTTAACATCAAAGCTGTATGTCCCATTTTATTTGTATTATGTATTCCATTTTTGAAAAAAAAAAAATATATATATATATATATATATATACATATAGTGGGGAAAATAAGTATTTGATCTACTGCCATACTGCCGATTTTGCAAGTTTTCCCCTCTAGAAAGAATG
>JAVSBV010000037.1:828561-839173 GCA_033117975.1 Parotocinclus spilosoma | reverse complement strand
TGCTATACTGCCGATTTTGCAAGTTTTCCCCTCTAGAAAGAATGGAAAGATCTGTCATTTTTATCATAGGTACACTTCAACTATTTGAAACTAGAAAAAAATCCCAAAAAATCCCATGGCTTGATTTTTAAGTAATTAATTTGCAATTTATTGCATGATATAAGCATTTGATACAATAGAAAAACACAGAATTCATATTTTGTATAGAAACCTTTGTCTGCAGTTACAGGTTAGACGTTTCCTGTAGTTCTTGACCAACTTTGCACACAAATCAGGGATTTTGGCCAACCCTCCATACAGGCCTTCGGCAGATCTTTCAGTTTTTTTGGGCTGTCACTGGGCAACATTGAGTTTCAGCTCTCTCCAAAGATTTTCTGTTGGGTTCAGGTCTGGAAACTGGCTAGGCCACACCAGGATCTTGAAATGCCTGTTATGGAGCCACTCCTCCACCCTGAACCTGCCATGGCCCATCTTTAATGCTCATACTGTGGGAAGGAAGTTTGTTTGCCAAAATCTCACAATGCATGACCACATTCATCCTCCCTATAACACTGCAGTGCAGTCCTCCTGTCCCCTTTGCAGAAAAGCACTTTCAATTATCTTTCACCATGCTTTATGGTTGGGACGATGTTCTTGGTGTTGTACTCATCCTTCTTCTTTGTCCAAACAAAAAGCTCTTTTTTGGTCTCATCTGACTGCATGACCTTCTCCCATGCCTTCTCCGGATCATCAGATTGGCAAACTTCAAATGGGCCTGGACATTTTCTGGTGTGAGCAGGGGGACCTTGCGTGCCCTTCAGGGTTTTAATCCATGAAGATACAAGAACATGTAGTGTGTTACAAATTTTCATCTTTGAAACTGTGCTCCCAGCTCCCTTGAGGTCATTGACCAGGTCCTCCTGTGTAGTTCTGGGGTGATTCCTTACCTTTATTAGAATCATCCTTACCCTACGAGGTGAGATGTTCCATGTAGACCCAGACCGAGAAAGACTGACAGTCAACTTGTGTTATTTCCATTTTCTATAACTGCACCAACAGTTGTTACCTTCTCACCAAGCTGTTGCCCCCCTAGCCTTGTGCAGGTTTACAACGTTGTCCTTGGTGTCCTTAGACAGCTCTTTGATCTTGAGCTTGGTGGAGAGATTGATTGAGTGTGTTGACAGGTGTCTTGTATACAGGTAATGAATTCAAACAGGTGCAATTAATACTGGTAATGAGTGCAAAATAGGAGGACTTCCTAAAGAAAGTCCAACTGGTCTGTGAGAACCGGAATTCTTTTGGATTAGTAGGCGATCAAATACTTATTTATGCATTAAAATGTAAATTAATTATTTAAAAATCATACAATGTGATTTTCTGTTTTTGTCCTTTATAACAATAACAATTACAGACCTCTCCATTCCTTATGTGTGGTAAACCAAATCGGCAGTGTATCAAATTCTTATTTCCCCACTGGAGTTCAAAATGTGCATGCCATTTTTTTTCTATTTTAAACATTTTTTCCAATACTTATTTAATTTTCCTATGGCTTCAATAATGGAATGTACTAAAGTGTTTTTCATCTTCTTTTCTTTTACAGCATGTAAGTAACTACCTTGGCTTGAGCTGTAGTTACATGTGAAGTGGCCTGGTACAGTGATGATGTTCTTATTTGCCTGGCTGGTTTCTAAAGGCTGAAGTTTTGACATAGCGCCTCTAGAAATGACTGCACCAAATCCAGCTGTACAAATGAACGCAGGCGCGCATTTATAGCGCGTGTTCATAAATCAAACCATGTCAGGTTAACCGCTTCCCTTAAACAATGTCCTCATGTATTCCAATAGCAGGGCCCTGAGAGGAGCAATTTCACTGAATTACTAGGCAATTACTATGCTGTCGTTAAGGTTTGTTGCTGTAACCTCAACTAATTTGTGTCCTCTCAATCTGGCATTCTCATTTCGCCCTCATGTCTTTATTCTTTGGTCCTTTCCTGATCCTTATGGATGGATTTGTGGCATTTGATGCACCAGGGTGTAAGTGCATGATTTAATCCTATTTTATTTCTCTCATAAGCACCTGTAGCTATGCTAATGTATTTTTATTTTACAGCCCCAAATCAGAAAATGGTTGAGATGGTATGGACTTTTTATTTTATTGCAAACAGTATGAAGCCAAGATACACTGATCACAAAAATTAGGGGATATTTTAAAATGATTATGAAGCTGATTTTATTTCATTAAACAAGATAATTAGAAAAGCAAATAAAAAGACAAAGAAAGTTGTTTGGTTACACAAATGAGATGCAAACTCAATTATCATGATTGAGTAACGCGATATATTCATGGTGATGAACAGAAGAATGTTAAACTGGATGAGAGTGCCAAGACTACCAAAACACACTGACAGTGATGGGGCATGGTCAGGATCAGATTGTCCAGCAGTTCTTGTAGGATCTTCTTCATATTCATTTTATAATATAACCTAATTTAGTGAGCAGTGTATTTCATGATATTTTTTGGTCAGCTTCATTTATGCATTCCTCACATTAATTCCAATTCTTTGAATCTTTCTATTATATTATGCACTGCAGATTATTGAATATATAATTTCCTTCTCTCTTTGAAGATCATTGTTTTATGAATTGTGCTATTGTTTTGGCAATTTGTTTTGCCCATATTTGCTCCTTGTAGACTTAGCCTTTCCTGTATGCTGCAAATCATGATTATCATGACCTGTCGACATCACCTGTTTGAAATCATTATTTACATATTTTACATAATTGCTAGAACTAAATTGGCCCCATCGCAACATTTCTTTGGAATGTGATGCAGGCTTGAAATGCAGGAATGGTAGCTTATTAATAAATCTAATGTAGTTGACCAGAATAAATGTTAAAATATATTAGGTTCATAGTTTCCACAATAACATACAAATTAAAGTAATTATAAGTAAGTAATTTGTTTTACGTTATTTAATTTAATTGCTATTATTTGCTTAATTTTTTACTATTAATATAAGCTTAAATATTTCAGTTAACATCTAGGTCACCCAAGGAAGATGGGTCCCTTTTTGAGTCTTGGTCCTTGGTCCTTGGTTTCTTCCTTCTACATTCAGGGAGTTTTATCTTTCCACTGTCGCCCTAGGCTTGCTCAAATTGAGAAATAATATATTTTAAGAGAATGTATTATTTGTAAAGCTGCTTTGAGACAATGCACCATTGTGAAAAGCGATATATAAATATTTTACTTTATTTAAAAAACACTGCCTTTTTAAATAGCATGTTCCATATTGTCCCAACTTTTTCTGATTTGAGGTAATACATTATTCACGTTTTTACTTGTTTTTACTCATTATTTGGAGTATTTGAAATGTTTGTACTTACGATAATGTAACAAAGACCTTTTGGTTACAGGGATACACACCTTTACACATTGCTGCACTGCATGGGCACCTCCATATAGTTGATCTACTCGTCAGAGTTTATGGTATGCATCCAGTGTTGAAATTATTAATAGACAGCGGAAGTTATGGCGAAGTTAACAGCTTATAAATATGTGTTTGTCCCTTTGAGTGGAAATGTAAGTGAGAACTCTGGATGTTCTAACAGGAGCCAAAGAGAACTTGCGAGACTACAATGGTCACTTTGCGTCCCATTACCTGAACATACACAAAAAAGCTGAAAAGATTAATGAACTGAGTGAGTAATAACTTATTTAACTTAGTGAACATAAATTGATTGAATGGTCATTAAATGGTGCTTAACTGTAATTGTGCATAAAGCATGAGACCCTCTTTATGTCAACAGCCATACTAGTGAAAATGGCCATGTGTCCTATAAATGAAAAAGTATAATACTTTTATCTCATTTGTTTAACCGTGATCTCTTTATCTACTTTTAGAACTTACTGATGTTTTAGGTCATATTAATTCAGAATTATAGAAAAATTTGAAATTGTTCATAATCTTGCAAGCACTGCTGTATGACCTTAAAAAAACAGACTAAAAGCAGAGCTGCTTTTCAAATTTGTCAAATAGAATTACGGGTACTGATGGGTAACTTAAGGTTTTGTTGGTCCCTTTTCTGATCTAAAGGCTCCGGGTGCCACAGTCCATCTCAGGTAAATGAGCGGAGGAATAAGAAGTTAACTTCATTGTTTCAGTCACGGAAGAAGTGGGGTTCTGCAGAAGATCTGGCACCCATACAGGAAGAAAGGAGCTCTCCCCATCAGCTAGTCATCCCAGCTTTTAGACCCAGGAAATTCTCAAGATAAACTCACAAACTTCTACGCAGAATTCTTTCAGATATTTCAACTATGTTCATAAAAATGGTTAACGTCAATACTTTGTTCTATTTACAGTGTAATACTTGATGGACTTTATATTTGTCATTTGCATATATGTTTATTATGTAGTAGCCATGAGATAAAATTTAAGGGGAATTATTGGCTATTGCTGGTTTATTCTGCCTTTGTTAATTTAAGATCTTACGCACACTTGCATACGCACACACCTGTTATCACATTTAATGTATGACTTCTCACTTGCACTCGAACAGATGAAAAAGCTTATCTCAGATCTCTAATTGTTTTAAATATACCTCTTAAATGTTGTAATTAAGGCCACATACACTTACTCACGGTCACTAGGTTAGGTACACTTCCATGTTACTACACTCATTATCCATTTTATCAGCTCCGCTTACCACTTCGTAGTAGTGTTACAATTCCATCCTCTGTTCTCTAGTGACCAGGACCCCATTAATAATAATAATAATAGTAATAATAATAATAATAATAATAATAATACATTGGACCATTCATAGCACTGCAGTGACACTGAGTGGGTGTACAGTGCAGGTATGAGTGGATCAAGCACAGCAATGCTGGACTATCAATAGTCTACCTACCAAAAATGTTCAGTCATAAGTATCCTGTAGGCAGCATCCTGTGAGCACTGATGAAGGATTTCAGAATAACTAACACAAACTGTGCAACAACAGATGAGATACTCTGAATCTACAAGCAGGAGGAATATGATAGACGTGACTAATGGAGTACAAGTGAACACAGTGTTTAAAAACTCCAGCATAATACCTACTACTACTATGTCTAATCCAATCATACCAGCACAATACACACTAACACAACCACATCAATGTCACTGCAGTGCTGATAATGATCCACCACCCAAATAATACCTGATCTGTGGGGGTCTTGACCATTAGAGAACAGTAAAGGAGACTTCAGTCTAACTGTAGAACTATAAAGTCCTTCTATATGGTGGTATTATCAATGACTGGAAACAAATGGTTGTATCTAAGAAAATGATCATTGAGTATACAAGCAAATAGAATACTTACTTAAAAACAATGTTGTTAAATATTTTATAGTTATTGTTTTTTTCTCTTAGTGATTTAATTGAAGGATGGAAAGGGAAGGATTGATAATAAGATGCTGTGCTGCTACGTGCTATTTAAGGCCTACAGAGCATTTTGGTTATGTCTCGTAAAAATGGCATTCACTTTTAAGCTTGACATATAATTCCGTCTGAATGTATTTTATTGTTTGAATCTTTCCGTATATTTCAGTTTCTATAAAATTTTATATCTGAATTTAAATGTCACTCTTTTTATATGAAAATGTATTTTGCATATTAATGTATTGTAATAAGACAAAAAATAATTTCTGTATCAGACTTGAAGTGTGCAGTCTGCTTCTCACAGTTTGTGATTTTTTTAATGTGGAAATAAATATGTATTATTGTTACACTGTCATTATTGATTATTAGCAAATTCCTCTGTAACAACTAGATCAAGCAGGTGCTTTTTAAGGGACTGTTTTTGTGAACAGTTTTGTTTTTATTTTACAAAGAAAGGTGAATACAATAAATATAAAACATTGCCCCCATAAAGCCTCAATCCCACTTCCACTCTGTCAAATTCCAGTAGACCTCTGTAGTAATTAAATAAAAAAACTAGCTTGTCCCTACTGGATTAAAAATAATAACAACAATAATATATATTCTTTAAAGTATTTAAAACATTTTTATTTTTTTTTAAAGTATTCAATTGGACTTCCAACCCTTTACAGTTCTAGCATTGATACTATTGAAAGCTCCATAGAAGGTATGTCAAGTCTCCCAAATGTGCCTTCTCAATGGTTCCAGCTTTAAACTTACAAAAAGTTTGGAAAAATGAATTCCTCTGTCGTGATGACAAATGAAGATTAAACAAATGATATAAAATAAGGCTTGAGTTGAGCAAGCTGTTTCCAATATATTGAAAAGGGGGGGGACAAAAACACAAAGTGAAGAAGCTGTGCTGGCAATCATAGAGGGCCACTTTATGGGTATTATGTATAATTTTTAAGTGTGGGAATTTGGCTTTTTTTCTAATCGGCTTCTAAACATTTCTGATAATCTGCCATTCCTTTTCCTTTTATTGGACTGATGGATGATCCTAACAAGATTACACCCTATCAGCTCTCCTGCTTCATTCCATGTGGAGCCCCCACCTTCCCAGCAGCTTCAACCAAGAAACAGAAAATACCTGGTTCTTCTTTTCTTTTCCCCTTCTGTTCACCGTGCCTTTGATTCATCTCAGACACTCTGCTTTGAGCGGCCAAAATGGACTAAATATGGGTCCTATTGGCCCTCCTTAGGGCTTGAGCCCTTAATTCCAGCTTAGCTGCTAAAAAGGGCAGCACTTGTTTTTTGGGTTTTGGGGTATCAGTGGACGAGGGAAGATGTGATTTTGTGGGCCTCGTTTTCTGAAGGGGCTGTGGGGGTGCTATGAGGATAAGAAGGTGTTGCTGTAATAGATACTTATCTCACTGCCCTGCAGCCCTCAAACAAAGTTGCCCTCTGAAGAGATTAGGACCCAGGGAGGGCACATTAGCTCTAATCCTATGCTTTGAGGGGCCTAGAGGACCCCCTCCCTTTACACTCCATCTCCTTCTGTTGTAGCTTGTATCTGGTCTAAGTGTAAGAAGATCCTGTGGCTGCACCCGAGGGGGGTCGGGCTATATGTGTATGTGCTTGGAGGAAAGGCATGGGAGGGGGCGTTGTTTCAATGGTAAGCCTGGTTGCAGTGAAAAGCACAGAGAGCTCCACACTGCTGTGTGTAACTGACTCCTGGCTCTCTGAAGAGATTAGGAGCTACATTGTTGGTTCGGTTGCTCATTTCCATGTGAGGACTGCTCCCTACTGCTGCACTCCTGGCCGGCTATTGTCGTGGCAAAGGGGGGTCCAAACCAGGAGCCCGAGGCCTCCAGCTTCCTTGTAGCCTTTGTTTTACAAATGGCTCAAAATGTAGATGTCACGTCACAGATGATTTACAAGCACCCCAGGTATTGATTGTGAGTGCTAGGTGGGATAAAATGGCAGCATAAAAGTACATTTGTTAATCTCAAAGACAGAGTGATCTCCCTACAGATTTATTGCATTTATTAAGTATCTGTTATGTCTTAACAGGGTCCAGAATGCCTTCACTCACTTCTGTATAATAAATGATGCAGAAATCACCAGCAATGACATTGGGATCAGAAATGTTACAGTTGTAAGCTGTATTGGTTAAATGTTCATTTGTTAATGTTAATTTCACTCATGTTAAATAATCTACATATTAAGTAGGTATTTAGAATATATTTTATTCAAATTGGGAAAATATGATCAAATTATTAGCATTTTACCTGCACACTTTGGATCACATCACTTGCCTGAGTGACATCAAATTATGTGCTCATAAATACAGAAATTCCGCCATTTTGCAATGCCAGTTTATACTTCAGTTTCAGACAAAAAGTACACAAGCAAGTCTAGAAATTGCATAGCACACAAAAGCTAAAATAAGTGGACAAAGACACCAGCTACACTTCCTCATAGCTGAATCTTATAAGCTTCCATAAATTGTTAGCGATATTGGCTTTATAGTACTGAAGATGAAAACAGCCAGAAAACCACTCAACTACACGTGAGGAAAACTAACATATTTAACAACACAATTCCTTTGTAAAGAAAGTTTAATTATACAAGGTCACAAGACACCCTTTCACCCTTTCAAGAATTGTCCCAAAGCAGATTTACAATATTAGATTATCTTAAAAGGCCAATCCCAAATGGAGAAAGCATAGGGTGACAGTGGCAAAAAAAACTCCCTGAATGCAGAAGAAAGAAGGACCAAGATTCAAAAAGTGGTCCATCCTTCTTGGGTGGCCTAGATGTTAAAATTAAATGTTTAAGTTTGTATTAATAGTAAAATTAAGCAAATAATAACAATTAAATAATGTAAAATATTTGAGATATTGAGTCCTTGTAGGCACACCAATTGAAAGGTGGTCATGTAGCATATAAAAGACCAGAATTGTCTCAGAAATTGTTTTCCACATTCTGATTTAAATGCACATTGTGGTTCAAAAGTTATCTACACAGAAATTTAAAAACTTGTTGCTCATCACAGGTCATCACAGGTAACTGAAAAATTCTGATGTCGTTGCCGTACCATAGCTGCAGATTTCAACAACCGACGATTTTACGCAGCACTGTTGCATCCCTCTTAGCAGAAATTCTGAGAACCCGCGACTGTGAACAACAAGCCACATAGTGGTCATCTGAAGACTGCAGCATACTAACAAATCTCAACAATGTGTCTTCTGTGTTTTTTGACTCATCTTTTAGATCTTATCTTCAGTAAAATAGAATTATCCTACTGTTACATTTATAGTATTTATCTCTATTAACCAGCTGCTAATGCTTACATAGTTATAAGTGTAGCTTTAGTCAACTTAACCTGCTATGATATTTTATGCACAGGGCTAAATTTGATATTAAATAATGTACCCATGATGATCATTAAAATCCAGATGTAGTTAATGAGACACTGTTAATGTATATTTAATAATGAGAATTTTATTAAAATGCTATAACCCATACAATAAATTTTCTACTAACTAGATAGACTGTACTTAATACATTAATTGTGCTGTTATATCCTGCACCAGGGTAGTTCTAGGCTACTTGTTTTACTGGAACACTCAGAATTTAGAAGGGCACAGTTGTACCCCTTTTTCATAGGGACACAAATATGCATTAACAAAGCTCTCTTAACCTCGTAAACACTAAATAGACATGTTTTAACAGGGACTTCTGCCATGCATGAGAAATTTTTGATGAGAACGTTTTTATAATTTGCATTCATTTTGTTTATGCTAACATATCACTTTAACATGACTGACACCTGTGCTAGTTTAATAAATGCCTTTGCTTTAGTTGTCTAATATGTACTTTGGGAAGGTTACATGATCATAAGTGGCTAGCCAAAACACATTCTTTAATATATTTGTGGATGCCATTAGCATTAGCCACTCAAGCATTTGCAAAGGTGCTGGGGCATTATGGGAAAAGTGGTGTCTGTGTAGTGATTGTGTGGCATGTTCTTTCGCAGTACTTCTCAGCATTCAAGATATAATTTACTTTTTACTGCCATAATACTGCCATTTAGTGAAGCACTGCAACTTTTTACTGGGGCACTTGCTGTGGCTGATAGCGCCACCTCTCTAATTTTTGATTAGGTGATATTTCAAAATAAATAAGAAGAGCATTCGACAAGAATTGATGGATAATCTGATCCTGTCCATGCCCCATCACTATCAGTGTGTTTTGAAAGTCTTGAGTGATCATAAACCCTACTGAACAGTCAATGTGTGGCACTCTCATCCAGTTTAACATGCTTCTGTTCAGCCCAATGAATATGTTACATGTTACTCAATCATGATAATTGAGTTTGCAGCTTATTTGCGTAATCAAATAACTTTCTTTGACCTTTCATTTGCTTTTCTAATTATCTTGTTTAATTAAATTAATTTAAATGCTTCTTATTCATTTTTAAATATTCCCAAATTTTTTTGTGAGTGTATCTGAACCTCAGGAAAAGACTACAAAAATACATTTCTCAAGCCTTACGTTTGTAGCCACAACAGGACTGTAAAACAATAAGAAGAATTTCAGAACATCAGAATTGGAGAAAGTCTGACCAGCAACTGTAGGAAATGCTGCTACTGCTGAAGACTGATGTACAAGCCCATATCAGAAAAAAGTTGGGAAATAAAATGATAAATATAGTGTTTGTTTTTTTTTACTTTGACTTTGTATTTAATTACATGAAGTAAGATATTTTTTTCTGCTCAACTTCATTTTGGTTGTTGATATTCCTGCAAAACATTCCAAAAAAGATAGTATGGTAAAAGATTTAGCACTTTGTAATGCTGCCATTCCTTCTCACATTGCTCAAATTATTTTTTGCACTGACACTGAAGATACCAAGCAATTACTTTTTTCAGATATTATTTTGTCCCAGTCTTCCTGCAAACACATCTTAAGATGGACAACAGTACGGGGTTTTCAGAATTCTCCACAGATTCTCTTCTGGGGACAGGTCAGGACTACAGGCAGTACTGTATCAAGAACCGTCATTCATCAATGACTAATATAACCACATGGGCATGGGATTAGTTTGGCAAACCTTTATCAGGCATTATAATACAGAGTTACATTAACAAATGGCACATAAAACTTTACAGTGTAGTAAGCCTTATGTAAAAAATTTACAGAAGTGATGTTAACCTGCCTTATTTAGGC
>JAVSBV010000037.1:740023-788504 GCA_033117975.1 Parotocinclus spilosoma | reverse complement strand
TGTCAAATCAAATGTATAGTAATACAGCTGTGTACTTAAACCTTTAAAATGTACTGTTTCCACTACAATAGTATTTTAGTCATTAAGTATATATGGGTTGTTATAACTTATCATCATTAAAAAAAACCCTACATAGCTAAGATAGTAAAGGCATGACTCAAATACTGTATGTTACTCTTCATTTACCTTAGTCTGGTAAGTTTTAGCAACATACCTTGCATAGAAGTTTTGGTTGAATTTCCAGTACAGAGAAGTACCAATAACTATATACTTGAGTTTTAGTCCTCCAGGTTCTAGCAATTGTTGATTTAGATCATGAATTAAAATGGTACATAGTCAATTTAAGAGTTTGTTGATACATAATTTTAACATCCTTTTGAGTAATTTATTAAATACATAATTATTTGTTATCTATTATTCAGTGTTCAGACTGAGTATCTTGTTCTTAATAAACCACACCTGACATTCCTCTGCCCTGTCTTTCATTTCAGGTTCTTCCTGTCAGGACATAATTCCACTGTATGAATCACAAGATATCTGAAGATTTCACATGCAAACGCCTACCAGGGGCAAGCTGTGACTACTTTGCATATGGTTCAGAATGACTTCCTATAGGGTCATACTGAAAGACTTTTAAGGATATGCATTGAATTTCTGCTGAGAGTTTTTCTCTAATAAGGAATCTCACTTTGGTGGCTTCCAAGAAGTGTTACATGAGCAATATTTATAGACCCTGTAGTCTCACTACACAATTTCTTAAGGTGTTGAGTAAGGACTGTTATTGTCATGCCTACCCACCCTCTAATTCCATATGTGGAGAGTCCTGATGGACTAGGCCATGACCACAACCAAAGCAGTGCTACTATGCCCAGCTCTGGCTCCAGCGCTAGTATAACAGCCCAAGTGAGCCTGGCAGAGAAGACTGAAATGCAGTTGCCAGTTTCAGGCAGCCCACCCCTTGGCTGCATGTTCTGTGAAGAAGTCTTTGAACATGAGGAAGACCTTGGGTCACATCTTCTTAGTCAACACCCGACTACCTTCCACTCCCCTGCCGTGTTGCATGTTGAGGCAAACTTTTTGGCGCCGGGTGAAAAGGTTCGCTCCAAGACCGTCCTGAATGAGCCTAGCGAAGAGCTGACCTGTGTTGTTTGCGGCCTGGTTGCCGAAAATGCTACAGAGCTCGAGACCCATATGCGGAAACACAAAGACTCTTTCATTTACAGCTGTGGCTTGTGTGGCCGGCGCTTCAAGGAGCCTTGGTTCCTCAAGAATCATATGAGGACCCATGGCAAATCTAGATCTAGCAAGAGTCAGGAAGCTGAGATGCCGATAACAGTCAATGGAATCATACAAGACAGAGCACCATCACCTCCAGTGACTACATACAAAATGTGCATGGTCTGTGGGTTTTTCTTCCTGAACAAGGAGGTGTTAGCAGAGCACAGCAAGGTCCACAATCGTGAGCCAGAACCTGATGAGAAGGTTGCTGATATAAGCCAACTTGACTCTGAGGTTTCTGCCTCTCAAGGGGACTTTCTTCACTGCCTTCAGTTGCAGAGAGTATCCCAGAATGCTGAGCAAAAATGCCAGCCTGGCCAATGGATTCCACAGCTGGATCCATTCAACACGTACCAGGCTTGGCAACTGGCTACCAAAGGCAAGATTGCAACAGGGCCGAACCTCAGCAAAGAACTTAATGCCGAATCCAACTCCGACAATGAGGAATCTGGTTCGGACAAAGAAGAGCTCGGCTCCATCTGGGACTCGAATGGTGGTGAAAAACTGGTCAGAAGGGGCCTCAGGAATGAGCTGAAGGCCAGACTCGGTGCACATTTGCAGACTCCTTCACATTTGTCAGACCAGACAGGCCTGCGCAAAGACAAGCCCACGGACTGCGAGGACTGCGGCAAAACTTTCAGGACCTACCATCAGCTGGTTTTGCACTCCAGGGTTCATAAAAAGGAGAGAGGAGGAGCTGAGAGCCCCACCACACCTGTAGATGGGAGGACTCCAAGTGTTGGCTCAGCTGAAAGTCCATCACTGGATCGGGCAGAGGAGGGATCTGAGGATGGCTTTGAAGAAGGTGTGACCGGTGCAACCTTCCTATCAGATAATATTTTTAAATGGCACTTTCCACTCAATTCTACAGTCAAATTATTAAGAAGCTTTTAAAGCATTCCTAGTCTGAGTTCTGTCTTATAATATCAAATTATGATTTTTGATTTATTGTTTGTTATAGTTTTTGGTGTTTCTTACTGAAAACAGTTCTGATAAACGTCAAGCCTACACAGACGTTTTGTATGATGAAAACTGTACTTAAGATAAAAACACAATTGTTGGAGGTTCAAATTTGTTGTTTACACACATTGTTTAGAATTAGTGATCCTGTACATGATACAATTATAAGGCTGTGAAAGCCCTGTTTTAAGTGGAATTCTTTGTACAATTGCCATAAAGCACTGATTAGCGTTAATGATAGTTTTACACTGCTGTGAGATAGAGGGTTTGTTTATCATCCAGCAAAGTTCTTAACCAACAAGCTTTCTCTGTGAAGTAACAGGTTTGTATTACACAAACTGCTAAAATGTAATTAGGGACAAAATAAATTCTCAAAAGCGCCCTCTTCTGGTTATAAAATAATTTAACACCTACTGAAACCCATGGTTTTTTTCTGTATTTCAGTGGTTCCCAAACTTGTTCTGCAGTGCCCTTTTTTGTACATAAGAAATATATATTTTTTGTTTGTTTTTCTTTTTCTTTCAAAAATTGAGTCTGCTAAAAATTGAGTCATCGGAATGCTAAGAGGAAGAAACTTAATACCTGAACATTCACATTTAATCCCCATATCCCCCACATACCTTATTCATTTACCTTACTGCTCCTGACCACAGCAATAGCTCAGAGCTCCCCACCTCTTGAATTACTGCTGTAATGTTCAATCTGCTTTTAAAATTACATAATTTTCAATGCTTTTAGGCACAAAACAGTAGTGCTGTTGCCTCACAGCTCCCGGTTTCCCAGTTTGGGTACTCTGAAACTTCGGGTTTTCTTCTGCAACGATTCTAACCGTGCCCCATCCTGATGCTGCTTTAAAATAAAAAAATAATCTAAGGCCCGTATGCTATAAAAATTGTAAGTACAATTTGCATTTTGTCTTTCTCTTGCATTTATGTTTTTTTTATTTTATTTTATTTTATTGTCAGATAAAGGTGAAGATGCTCATAAAATGAAACTGAAAATTCTGGCTCCAAGGAAGTGCTGTTACTGTGGCAAGACCTTCCGCTCCAACTATTACCTCAATATTCATCTCCGGACTCATACAGGTATTGGAAATGTTTTTTTTTAAATTATTATTCATTTTGGGCTTTTCTATTGATAAATAGTTATGAAAATATAGCTAGCATTTATAATACACCTGTTATAAGCTACAGATGAATTTCTGGTACAGCCGTAGCTGAATTTGCACTGTTCTTGCACTAAATAAATTACATTACATTACATATCCCAGTTCTTCTTTTCTGGTGCAGAGAATGTCAATCTGTGCATCAGTGCTTTAAAAAGTTATTTATATCTTACTCATCAAAATGAATATAATTTTGCAAGCATGACGTATTTTTATAGAATATTGTATTGTATGCTTCTGGGTGATGCAATAACAAATAGTAATTATGATTACTATAATGTAGAAAACTTATCAAGGGAACTGTACAGAATCCTAAACTAAGGGTTGTTTGAACTGGAATGTCAGTAAATAATGTTCTTCTTTTTAAAACAACTTAGTTTGTGCCATGCACTATAACACTTTTTTTTCACCTGTAAAATCCATACAGGGTGAGTCAAAAGTCACAGGACATGATGCACTGTGGATTTTTGGCAAAACAGTTAATACAGTACAGTATTTAGTACAGTTAATACAGTAGCGTTCTTCAAATGAACATTGAAATCATCCTGGTTATTAATGAACACATGGGTAGTATCATGTAGTAAAAGTAAGAGTTAATCAAACCAGAATATGTTAAGTCTTTAAAGTAGATATACTTTCAGTTTCATGAGAATACTTTATCAACAGTCTTGAAAGAGTTCCCAGGTGCTGAGCATTTGTTGGCTGCTATGCCGTCAATGTGTGTTGCAACTCATCCCAAACCATATCAGTTGGGTGTAGATAACGTGATTGTGAGGCCAGGTTATCAGACACAACAATCCATCACCCTCTTTCTTGGTCAAATGGCCCTTACGTAGCCTGGAGGTGTGTTTGGGGTCACTATCTTGTTGAAAAACAAATGATGGTCCCACTAAGCGCAATCTAGTTTGGATAACATGTCACTGCAGAATGCTCTAGTAGCCATGCTGGTTAAGTCCACTGGTATGATGCCCATTCCTTGTGCTTCTTGGCCCAAGCCGCTCTCTTCTCCTCCTATTCTTCCTTAGAAGTAGCTTTTGTGCAGCAATTCAACCATAAAGTCCAGATGTATATCACTGTATACAAACTATACCTCTTAATAACACAACTGATGGTCTCAAACACATTAAGAGGGCAAGACATTCAATAAATTAACTCTTGACAAGGCACAGTTGTTAACTGAAATCCACTTAGTATGACTACCTCATAAAGCCCTCTGACAAAATGGCAAGATGTGCAAAGCTGTCATCTAATAAAGAGGTTACTTCTTTAAAGAAACTACATTAAAATAAAACATTTTGATTTGTTTAACACTTTTTTGTTTACTAAATAATTCCATATGTATTTCTTGATAGTTTGGATGACTTTAGTATTACATTTACAATGCAGAAAATGTTTCATTCATGAAAAAAAAAAAAATAGGTGTCCAAACTTTTGTGATTGCATTTACTTTTGTAAACAGATAATGGGACACCTTAAGGTTATATAAATATTTATATGGCAATAATTAGATTTGTGCTTTGTAACCAGGCAATAATATTATAGAAATTTTATGTAAATTAAAACATTTCATATCAAACAATCAAATTCTTTATTTTCTCACGTATATACTTCGGTTCAGTGTCTCCCAAGAGGGTTCAATTTATTTCCAGGGTTGCCAAATCCCATGATAAACAAAACAGTCAATGTGAAAAGAGCCCCAATAAAGTATTTAGAATAAGCAGACTTGTCAGCTGTACAGGTTAGGTTTAAGCACATGCACAAACTGAAAGAAAAAAACTGGTATACATATATGGTATACATGCTTTGAGAAATCTGACTACTGGGAAAAATCTCTATTGGTTTTCTTAATCTGATTTCTAGATCAGGATTATGCTGTATATATGACCACTTGAATAATCAGATAACTGCAGAAATTCCAACTGGGATTGAACTAAAAGTACATGTAAGCATACTTCATCTGTTCTGCTGTGCTATAGTGTCGTGATCACAAACAGTCACAGCAGTTTGCTCACGCTTCTCAGATCAGGGCTTTTTGATAATAACGTTGTGATGAAATTATAATAGCAGTAAAAGTAGTGACTTTAATTTATCAACATTATTCAAATTTCGTCCTGCATGAAATTGGTAACAATTCAAAAGTTTCTGCATGAAGCTTTTCTTTTGATGGACAGTAGCATAAGTTCATGGCAGATTTCACACTTGCTAAATCAATTTCCATAAACAAAGAAATTTACACTGTATTGTGAGCATTCAGAATTGTTACATATGTGAGCTTTCAATAAAACAAAGTGTTTGATGTTTATCAGTAATCTGCTTAAAGGGAAGATCAACAATATCAATAAGTTCTCGATATTTTAACTGTTAAATAGTCAGTAGTGCCAATATTGGATCTGTGCGTTTCTGCTACGAACAGGTATATCAGCTCACATTTCTAATGAAATATGTTTAAGCCCTTAGGTGTACACAGGTAGGAAGGAAAACAACAATTTCAGTTAGAAACTAATCTGTACAGTCGTGGCAAAAAGTTTTGAGAATGGCACAAATTTGGGTTTTAACCAACTTGTGGTTTTCAAGGTTTGTATCATCAGTTGTTTTTAGAAATTTGTCATATATTCATGGTATAATAAAGAACAATTCTAAGCATCCAATACGTTTTAATAACTTTTTATTGACAAATACTACACATTCTGTTTAAGCAAAGACATCTTCTTTAAGACTTCTGTAATTCATTTTGACATGCCGGATATCAGCTTCTGAGCAAAATCTTGAATGATGGCAAACCATTTTTGCTTAATCAGTGCTTAGAGTTCAATGTTTCTGGTTTGTTTGTTTTGGTTGTTTGGTATTTTGTTTGTCCATCCTCTTTTTGAGCATTGACCACATGTTCTCAGTGGAATTAAGATCTGGGGAGTTTCATGTGACGTGGTGCTCCGTCATGCTAAAAAAAAGCATTGTTCATGTCCAGATTGCTCCTGGATCGTTGGGAGAAGTTGCAGTTGGAGGATATTTTGATATCATTCCTTATTAATGGCAGTGTTCTTAGGCCAAAATTTGAGTCCTCTGGATGAGAAACAACCCTGTACAGAAACATCAGGGACAGACAGTTATCAGAAAATAACTTTACCCCAGTCCTCTGTCCCTTCTGGACACCAAGCCATTCTTCAAAAGCCCTCGTCTCACTGAGCATTCAGAGGCACTCCCACCTCACCCATACCTGAGAAAGCTTTGCACTGGCGGTGACCTCATTTCATAGTTGCATCTTTATGAGATGGTCCTGACGTTTGCATGACTTTCTTCAGCCTTCTTCACTGCAATTGAATCACTCTTCTGAAATGCTATCTTACAAGCAGCAGTATTCTTGCCTGTGAAACACTTTTGATGCAATGTAATAATAACTGCTTTTGTTTCATTTGGAGGTAACAATGGTTAATAGAAGAAAACTTAGACTATTAAAGCAACTTCTTCTAATCAGCATGACAGAGTGATATCAGTTGTGTTGTCCTCATTAACCTTTTATTTTTATTATATCCCATTTAACCGTTTAATCCTGAGTTGATGAAATACTGAAATAATCTTTGCATGCCATATTGTAGGACTGAAATGCAGTGGCTGGAATGCAGTAATACAAGTCATTTTCATGGCAGGCAATGACTTTGTAATTAATTGCAATTAATCTGATCACTCTTCAGAATTTAATACAAATTGCCACCATAAAAACAGATGCTTTTTGAAAATTAAAGTTTGTGCCATGTTCTTCTGTTTGGCCACAACTGTAGGTTAATGAATGCTTATTTGAGAAGATAATTGCATTTGAGCTCAGATATATACAATGGTCTTTTTAGTGTGATTGGCAGATTCCTATTAAAGTGCACGCCTAACCCAATTCATTCAGGGTAAGCGTTAGCACAGCAACGAGAAGAATGTAAGTCCTGCCAGTAAGAAAGTACAAGAGATGGCATGGCACATTAGCCCAGTTGTTGCTTGCTGCTTGTGTTGTAAAGTCTAAAATTGTGGCATGTGCAACAAAATCTTCTGAAATACAAACTTTATCATTTTATCCTGCTGACTCCTTATACTACGTATTTAAAAGTTGGAAGCATAAATTTTGCTTTGCAAAAACTCCAGATAACATTTTGAGACAGTCATTTTGAATTAGCTAAGCTTGCATTGTTACACAGTAGCAGCAGGTACTTGAGTAGTCCAGCTGGAAGTGTAATTAGGCAAGTTTACATATTACACTAATTAACAAAGATTGTGTCTTCATGCAAAACAAAAAAATACATATTTTTGCACATTTAATTCAAATATGTTTTCAATATTTCTTTGTCAGCCATAGCTTTTTGTTAAAGTGAAAAAAAAAACATGGTTTTGGTTTTTCTGGAATTAATGCAGCACTTGCTAAACTGCTAGGAAACACTTTCCGGAGAATCTGAAATGCAATGTATACTCAAGATATTGAAGTGTTTCTGATAATAAAATGAAATTATTATGTAGAATTAAATTAGAAACACACAGAGATCACAGCTGTCTGTGAGACTATTGGCTGGTTACAAATGAGAATTCTGATTATTGCTTGGGGCATATAAACCCAGAGGTCTCCCATTATCCAATTAGTCAAGTGCACGCATAATCCTTGGTCAGATTACTGAAAGAAATCTGATTTTTTGCAGTTATCAGATTATTAATTGCGTATAAACACACTCAATGTCTCTCTGTTTACTTGGTACCCTTTATATAAAAAGAAAAAAGTCTGAACTGATTCTGTTTTCTTTGTTTAGGTGAAAAACCTTACAAATGTGAATACTGTGACTATGCTGCAGCACAGAAAACCTCTCTGAGGTATCACCTGGACCGGCGTCACAAAGACAAGCCTTATACTGAAATTGCCAACATTCCTGCAACACCAAGTGCTGCTAATGGCAACAAAGGCAGAGAGTCTCCCAGGAACATGGATGACAAGCCTGTTTCTGATCCATCCAAACCGATGCTGGCTCCCAGTCCTGTGTGCACCAGCATGAAAAATGAAATGGCCCCAAGTCAGCCTGCCATTGTCCCCCCTAGTCTCACCAGTCATCTCAAAGAAGAGTGCAGTATGGCTGCCACAACCCCTCACACTCCATCGAATGAGCTCCCAATCAACCTAAAGTCTGAGTGCAAAGAAGCTGCCGAGGCTCCATTAAACCTTTCTCTCAAAGCCTCTCTGTCCATCTCTGCTACCTCAGTACCCAAAAACATGTTACTGACTAACTCTTGCACTGCTTGTCCTTATGAAACTCTCTACCCTGAAGTCCTGCTCATGCACAGGAAGCTTTTACACAAGGAGAAGTCGGATACAAAGAAATACACCTATAGACCTCCTGTGAAGCTCAAACGCTACACTGGGTGCCCTCCAGCACTTGAAGGGAAAGATGTTATCCCTTTACCACACATCTACCGAAAACATCCTCGCAGGACCAAATCCCCAACACCCCAATCTGGAAAAGTTGCAGAGAAACCTGTAGAGAGGAGCCAGACTGTAAAACCACCTCACGATACACGCAGGTATTCAAACTAATAGATGATTTACAGCAGTTGTTATTGAATGTCCAAAAACAGTAGTTGCAGTTAGAATTGCACTGAGATACTGGTTAAAGGATTGTGTTAAGAGCATTAAGACTTGCGGCATGTTTAAAAAAAATAGCTAGGTAGCAGCTTTTGTATAAGCAGCAGTCACATCTTCCCTTCCCTTCGCCCAAACATAATTTTTAATGATACATGTACTGTGGTCATACATCACATGCCAGTTTACAGCAGTTACCACATGCCCTTGTCCAAAACCACTTGCAGTTGCAGTTTAAGAGCCTTTCACAAGAACCTGACAGTGGCAGCTTGACAGAGCTGGGATTTAAACACACAAGCTTACATTTGGGTAGTAATCCAGAGCCTAAACCGTTCCATTACCAAGCTTTGGAACATAAATCGATGACAAATATTCTTAATGAAGAATGTGATAACTTCATATCACATCGTTTGCTGTACTTTGAATATATTTATGTAAGACAAAGAGGGTGGCACGGCAGCTTGGTGGATAGCACCTCTGCCTCACAGCACAGCACAGGTACTGGGTTCAATTCCAGGGTGGAGCGGCCTGGGCCCTTTTTGTGTGGAGTCTGCATGTTGTGATGCTAATACTGAAATTAAATAAACCAAACAAACAAACAATGTTGGACATGCATACACTCAGCGGTCACTTTAAGAGGTACAGCCTTTACTACATTCCTTGTCCATTTTTCCATTTCCACTTTCTGTATAGAAGCACTTTGTAGTTTTACATGTACAGTCTGGAGTCCATGCATTTGCTTAGATACGTTGAGTCCTCTTTCCTCTGTTGTCTTTGCTCTGAACTTAGTGGCACTGCTGAACTAAAAATGGTCCACCTACCAAAAATGTCCAGCCACCTGTACCCTGTAGAGCAGCACCCTGTGAGCACTGATGACGTATTAGAGAATGTCTGCTGCTGTTGTATAGAAATATTTTTATACATGCGGCATGCGTAGCCAAAATGCATGCATAATAAATAAATCTATTATAAGTTGCAAGAAAATGTTGTCAGCATGCCCAAAAAGACAAAAAAAAGCTACAAAACCAGTATGTCCATGACAGCTATGCAAGCACAGGTGTTTGTGGAAAAATATGTAATGTAAATATGCTTGCGCACAAATTGAGGATCACAGGCCAGCGGGGGGGGCAAACATGCTCTGACACGGTACAAGGCAACCAGCATAGTGCGAAAAACCCTCACAAAGTATGTAGAACAGACAGATCTGTTGCAGGCTGTCATTTGAGAACTGTAATCTGCTTAGTGAAGGACCTCTCACTCATGCAGATCCAATCTTACCTGCATGACAGAACTCAATTCATTGACTCTAACCTAGTGTTCTAGTCACATATATGATAATTTCAAATATTCATTTGCCACTGTGCTCCATAGTGCAACTTAAACCTTTGATATTTGTTTTGACAGGACTGTTCTGAGTATCAGCGCAAAGAAACCAGACTTTCCAACGGTGTCCCCTATCAGAGAGACCTGGAGAGAGCAGCAGCATGCAATGCAGAGAATCAGGGCCACTGAACCACAAACCAGCATCCAGTCCAGGTTTCCAGAGTTGGCAGCAGAGGTTAACAGAAAGTTCAGCATTCCTACACTCTCTCAAAAACCCAACCCAGTTAAAAATGTCACCATCTGGCCATCTGAAACGTCCAGGCTATGTCTCTCAGACAGATTCAAGAACCTTACACAAACAGACTTAGGAGAACCTTCCAGCAAGAGGCAGAAACCTTCTGAACCTTTGCAGGTCATGGGAAGGATTGGCGAGCTGCCCTCCGGTAGGAACTTAAAAAACTTCCTACCAGTGGCACCTGTCCGTGTTGCACCCACAGCACCTGGAAGTAACATGGAGGTTGACTGGAATGTGCTCAACATGCTGCGCACCTACACCCCTAACGAGCTGGCATCACTGTACCAACCCAACATGCCAGGATCCAGCCACTCAGCACCTGGGAATTCACCCTCTGTTGGTAAGCACAATGCAGCCATTTTACAGTAACATTCAGGCTAGTTCACACTTGTGGTGCATGTAGGAAAAAGTATTTTCTTCATACAGTCTTGTGGCACCTTTTGCAAAATGAGACACTTCTCTTAATAAAATGAACCTAACAGTGTTTGCATGTAACAAACAATTATATTTAAAACAAAATGAATTTTATTTTTTTTTCACATGCATAAGTTTGAAAACCTTTATTGATCCAGAGAAATTAATATTTTATTATATTATATTATTATATTTTATTACTATACATGTGACTGCAGTAGTCTAGCAGTTAAGGCACTGGACTTTGGACTTTTCTGTCATTAGACATTTTCTTTAAGCAGACACAAATGATACACATCATCTAGCGCTGTTAAATTTCCTGTGTAGGAAAATACAAATGTAGAATGATTTTATGTGGTAGTACATGGTTTAATGTTTGAGCCAAATCCTGATTTTCTTGCTTTTTTTTCTGTTTCAAAATTAGGTTATTAAATCATGTAGTATTAAAAAATGATATTCTACGAAATATTACTTTGTGATATGTGGTGTTTTCATTCAGTCGTCTACATTCAGAACTTGACCAAAGCTAGAAACACCCTACACAAGCTAGAAAAATTAAATACATGTTTAAAAATCTGAAGAAAACTTGTTCACAACAATGAGGGATACTTAGTTATGGGATATTTCATTTTGAAGTATCCCCTAATTTTTTGTTATGTCTTACACAACATCTATATTCATCCTTATAATATGATTGGTTAAGAAGTTTGTGAACATATACAAATAATGCAATAACTCTAATAAATAATAATGTCCAATTCATCCTCTTTATTTTCTTATAATGTTACTTGGTGGTGTTATATAAACCACGCAGTGGTGCTTGAAAGTTTATCCCTTTAGAAATTTCTATATTTCTGCATAAATATGACCTAAAACATCATTAGTTTTTCACACAAGTTCTAAAAGTAGATGAAGAGAACCCATTAAAACAAATGAGACAGAAAGATTATAGTTTGTCATTTATTTATTAAGGAAAAGTATCCAATATTACATATTTGTATATTACAAAGGAGATTTCTGAAGACTTCAGAAAAAGAGGTGTTGACGGTCATCAGGCTGGAAAGGTTACAAAACCATCTCTAAAGAGTCTGGACTCTACCAATCCACAGTCAGAAAGATTGTGTTCAAATGGAGGAAATTCAAGACCATTGTTACTCTCCCCAGGAGTGTTCAACCATAAAAGATGACTCCAAAGAGCAAGGTGTTTAATAGTCAGTGAGGTCACAAAGGACCCCAGGGTAACTTCTAAGCAACTAAAGGCCTCTCACACATTGGCTAATGTGAATGTCATGAGTCCACCAATGGTGTGCAGGGTAGATACTGAAAGCAAAAGTTTACATACTTTTGCCACTCACCAATATGTAACATTGGCTAATTTTCCACAATAAATAAATGGCCAAGTAGAATCGTTTTGTCTCATTTGTTTAACCGGTTCTCTTTATCTAATTTTAGGACTTGTGTGAAAATCTGATAATATTTTAGGTCATTATGCAGAAATATAGAAAATTCAAAAGGGTTCACAAACTTCCGAGCACCACTATCCTTTTTGTAGCAAAGTTTAAGGCAGAGAGGGGAATTATTATTGCATAGCAACAACTCATTTGTGGCGATCGTTTGGAGTTTGTAGTCTTTAAAGTTTATTATCAGTACTAAAGCATATTCAGTAGGAAATTGTTGCCGTGTGGACCTACTTTTTAAAAGGTACTGTAAATATAAAGCATATTCAGTCTGAAATCCAGGATTTCTTTGATTTAATTAGTTTCTAATGAATACATGCAAGCAATAGAACACTGTGATTTCATTTTTGTTTAAAACCTCTCATGTTTTATTAATTAAATAGATACTGACTTAAATAAGATCTTGTCTTTAATCAGCAATGTTGTTAAACAGAATAGGACAGGATTAAGTTAGAAATGGTGTAGACTATGCCACTGAGACCTTGTCTCCACTGTGACCTGATTTCTGAGTTTATTTAACTTTATTTATAATGAACATAACATTTGGCTCACACTGTGCTTGTAATTCACTTGCATTGCATTGGCTGCTCCCTTTCCACATGTTGTTCATGGAAAAAAACAAACATAATTACATTAGAAACATAAGGAGTGTCAATTTTACTTAAAAAATAAATACACATTTCCTATTTTATCCTGCTTATAGTTCTTACAAGTAATTTCCTACAAATTATTAATTAAATTTCTACAATTAATTTTAAGGTCAAGCGTTTAAATGCTCAGTGAAATACAGTATTGTGTAAAATTTGATCTGCATACATTGCTAGTCCCTTTTACTTTATAATGAGCAGGTCATCCACAGGACCACTCATAACAGCAAAACGCACACTAACACAATTCCACCACATCAGTCCTGAGAATGATCCACCACCCAAATAGTACCTGTTCTGTGCTAGTCCTGTAAGGGTCCTGACCATTTAGAGAAAAGAATAAAGGGGACTAAAAGTATGTAGAGAAACAGATGGGCTACAGTCTGTAATTGTAGAATTACAAATTTATTCTATATGATAAGTGGAAATGTAGAACAAGGAGGTGTACCTAATAAAGTGATCTGTTAGTGATACAAATAAATGACAGGTTAAATTCTCAGCTCTATGAAATGTCACATTTTCTTCTTTATGATAAGATCACGTCATACTTATTCTATGTAAATGAATTATTATAAAGAATACATTCAGTACCTTTAAACAAAGCCTCCACAAGGGTAAAGGGTCAAGAGGCACCTGAATCCATCAGTGTCCAATTGCAGCTTACACCAGAAGTTCTCAACATGTGGCCTGTAACACTGATACATGTAATTACAGTACAGTCATTCATAAATTTGGCCACAGAAATCTGATTTTGGCCTAAGTTGTAGCTGTGCAGTTATTTAAAAATGTAAGAACCATTGACTTAAAAAAAAAAACGTAGACATATTTACAATAGGTAATGTAATATCTGTTAGAAACTGGGTAGCATGGTGCAAGAACACACAGCAAGAAGGTCCCTTGTTCAATCCCAAGTTGGAGCGGCCCTTTTTGTGTGGAGTCTGCATGTCCTCCTCGTGTCTGTGTGGGTTTGCTCTGGGTACTCCAGTTTCCTCTCACAGTCCAAAGACATGCGTGTTAGGTTGTTCAGTCATTGAATGGCCTGCCTAGCCAGCAGGGTGGCGTTAAATAATGGCTGAACCACCACTGCAGTGGTGTGACCAGCTTCTTCTAAAAGGGGTCTGACAGACTGGTCAGGCAAGGTGATCAATGTGGTAGGATTTTTGGTTTGGGTTTCTTGTCTCTTATCGAATCCTGTGTAATTATTACCTGTTTGTGTCTTTAGGCAGCAGGGCTCTGCTCTTCCCGCGTTATACCAACAACATCATTCAGAGGAGAAGCCACCAAAGCCCTCCCGATGCCACCTCATAGACACAGCCTTGGTAATTTTTTTTACTAGTAAAGATTTAGAGGTCTGCTTATGTTTATAGTATATCATACACCTTTTCCAGTTGTACCTGTACATTATAACTCTCAACACCAAAGTAATTTTTAAATTAAAATTTAGCTAAAAAGTTCAGCCCCCTTTTTTGTAACCAGTCTGCAAGAAAGATGCCTCTTCTGAAAAAGTGACACACTGAGTTTTCTTTTCTGAACGTAAACACTTCACTACATTGAACACAGAAGAGGAAGTTTTGAACTCTAACCCAAGCAAAAGCCAAAAAACCTGCAATGGGATTGAAAAGATCAGTGCATTGCTGCCCACAATTATACAATACTGGAATAATTCTGCAAGGAAGAGAGGGCAAATATTCAGCAATGTACTGTTGTGGCCAGAAGTTTAAAAATGGCGAATGGTTTTCACAAAGTTTGCTGCATCAATTTGTAAGGTGGAAATTTGTATTAACTCTAGATTGGAAGAGACCAGATAAATTGCAATTAATTGCAAAGTCATTCCCTGCCCTGAAAATGACTTCACAGAAAATACTACATTCCAGCCCTACAATATGACCTGCTAACATCATTTTAGTGATCATCTCGTCAACCCGGGAGAAAAGGTTAATGAGACAAGACAGCCGATATCACTCTGTCGTGCTGATTAGAAGAGCAGATTTGTTGCTTTTAAATGGTATTGGTTGAACAAAAGTGAGCATCCTGAGAACATTCCTGTGTGGTTTGCTTCTCATCCAGGGAGTGGATTCACTCAAAATCTGGCTTAAGAATTATGTTTAAACATCCTCCAAGAGCAACTTCTCCCAACAATTCAGGAGCAATTTTGAGATGAATAATTATTTTTCCAGCATGATGGAGCACCATGTTGCAAGGCGTGTGAAAACTGGTGGCATGGTGAACAAAACTTTGCAATTTTGGCTCCATGGCCAGGACATTTCCAAGATCTCAATCCCATTAAGTACCTGTCAATCCTTAAGAGGTTGGACAAGCAAAAACACAGAACTGTTCTAAATTCCAAGCACTGATTGGGTAAGAATGGACTGGGTGAGAATGGATTGCCATCGTTCAAGATTTTGCCCAGAAGCTCATTTTCAGCATGCACATGAGAATTGTAGAAGTCTTAAGAAAGAAGGGTCAAATACACTGCTCACAAAAAGTAGGCAATATTTTTCCCTATATGATATATCCCCAAATGAAATATCTCCATATTTTTTGTGAGCAGTGATTTAAGTCTATGCTTAAACTGGATGCATTTGACAATAAACAGTTCAAAAATGTATGGAATGCTTTTAATTGTATTAAATATACCATATGAACACCTGACATTCACACACATTTTGTGAAAACCAAAATTCATCCAAATTTGAGGAAATGATCCACAAAGTTGGATAATATTTCACCCTGCCTTGACAGAGAGGAACATTTAGGTTTTCTTGTCCCATGTTTATTTATCCCTAATCTGAAGGAATAAAATAAAAAGAAAAATTAAACAAACACAAATTAATATGTTTGTGCTCAATTAAACTACGAAACTTGTAAAAAAGAAATAAAACATTTGATATTAGGCCTTTGGCCAAATATGTAATTGTTTGATTTTGGCCAATACTTTCAGTGCATCCCTAGTAAATGATTAGAAAAAAATATACAAAAATATCAGTTGATTTGATTTCAGACTGTTAGACAAAAAACGTTTGAGAGGGGTTTGCTACTTTTTACTGTTCATATTAAGTGATAATATATAAGGGATATTAAGTGAGAAAATGTATGCTTTCTCCCCAGGTTTAAAAGATTTGGACTATCCAACCATGAGGACTATGACTGGAAGAAAGGTTCGAGTAATCACTGTCATTAATTAAGGCATGTAGACACTACTTTGAAAGACACGGACTGTTACTAAGATGTGATATCAGTTGTGTCGGGGGACTAATAATTTACCTCAGCCTTGGCTGTGAAATGTGTATTCGGCCTTGCTGAGTGTTCGTTCCAGTGAATAGATGTGGTATTGCACTTAACGCAAAAATGCAACATACCATGCACTCTTGCTTACATCAGATGGTTGACATGTGAGTCAGCTGGTTTCAAAATCAAAGGTTACGGTGCAGATTTGATTTGCCTAGACTCTTCCATCAAGTGCCTGTTCTACTTGATTTACATGCTGCTACAGAAAGGTAGCACAGACCACATAAACTTGACCTACATTCAGTTAAAACTTTTGTACGTTTAGTCAGACAGTTCTAGTAATTTTTACGTGGTCTTGCAGCTCCTGGCAGTATTTGATGTTCAGGATGTTCAGTTTTCTTCCAGGTTTTGTAAATGAAAGCTGCTTTTTTTTTTTTCTCGTCTCATATCTGAGGCACAAATCTAATAGCTACGTACTGTGTACACTTGTATTGGGACAACAAATGGAGCCGGTGCGTGCAAGCTCCCTTACTGTGACTGAGACACACCATCTTAATTTTCAATTTCAGAACTGTGATTTAAACTCCTTAGAGAGCTTCCATTGGTTTGATGTTACATTTTCACACTTTATTTTTTACAATCATATTTTTTTTTGGTTTTTGGCAGAATCAGTTCAGCAATGTATATTTATTTTTCTATTGAGTGTCTTGCTTATTCGGTTTTGTAGGCGTTTGTATGCAAATGTGGTTTTTGCCATTCTTTGAGCCTGTGAACGGTGGCTTATCTACTGACCCAATCTACCTTTGCCACCTTCCTTGAGGTTGAAGGGGCTAAGTTAACTTATTTACTTCAGGGCTTTTTTTTTGTGACCTGCTTCAGATAAACTTGAAATATTGTTTGGCATACACAGTTCACTGAAAGACCAGCCTTTGTTCTTCAGCCACTGAGAAAATACACTGATGTCTACAAATACTGCTAAAGTGGCTCACTGTGTAGTATTAAGCAAGGTATAAGTGTCTAGCCTATGCTCTCAGTATTTCTTTCACCTTTTTTATAACGGGTTTTTGCATAACTAAGATGAATATATAACTGAGATTTACCATGTAAATATTTGTGTTAAATCTTTTCCTCTGTGTTATTTTTATTTTTTTCTGCACTGTCACTATTTTGGTCAATTGGAGAAGTTGTGCACTCTTCTAGTTGTCTGAACACCATGCACCCAACAAAAAGTCAAAAGCAAAAGGTGCTGTCATGGTGTCCCCAGAGTTTCTTGAGTAGAAGCGCTGTCTGGCAGAAATAGATGCAGCAAAGGGTCAACCCCTGTGTTCAGGACATTCGTGCTTGTCTTATCTGCTTTCTGTTTGGTGCTCTACTTTGTAAGTTCTCTGATGAAACAGAGTGTATTTCAGTGTTGCAGAATAAAGAAATGGTATGTTACCTACAATGTTTGTAGCTTCCAATATTGCACAGATTTATGTTTAAACAATGCTTGGTTTTTATTAAGTGGAACACAGGATGGCAAGAAAATATCTCCCAAGCCATTACACCACTACCAGGCAGAACTGTTGATACAAGGCAGGATGGATCCATGCTTTCATGTTGTTTATGAGAACTATATTCCTTCCAATGCCTTTTTTGGCTTGCATTTGTGATGCTGAGTTGGAATAAACCACTACATAGAATCGCATTGCACCTTCTCCATCACACATAGGCACACAGAAGCTTGAACTAGATTTGCCTGTTTGTTTGTTTTTTTTTTCTATTTTCTATAGTTTAAAAATTGTGGTTAACCTCAACAGTGCAATTGTCAATACGTCTGGACCAATCAGTGTTTTCTTATGTCTTGACCAAGCACAGCAAACTTGAATCACTCTCTCCCATGTGCTGATAAAAGCCCTTGAAGTAGCAGCTAAGAAAGTCCCTATATATGCTGTTCTAAGAAATGCAGTTCCTAGTTTCTGTGAGAACGGGGAGCACATTTCTATGAATAAAAATTATAACAAAGTTAATGTGGTGTGAACATGCCTAACGAAGACTTGCAAAGGAAAATGGCCCTAGAATCGAGTATAACAGATCTTCCACCATATAGTATCTCACAAAAGTAAGTACACCTCTCACATTTTTGTAACTATTTAATTATATTTTTCATGGGACAACAATGAAGATATAACACTTTGATACAAAGTAAAGTAGTCAGTCTACAGCTTGTATAACGGTGTAAATTTGCTGTGCCCTTAAAACTGAAAGGTCAACATGGCTCCTCATGCTAAAGAAATAATTGTTGCTCTACATAAAGATGGCCTAGGCTATAACAACATCCTGAAAGTGAACTGCAACACGTTGGCCAAGACCATACAGTGCTTTAACAGCACAGGTTCCACTCAGAACAGGCCTCGCCATGGCCGACCAAAGACGTTGAGTGCACATGCTCAGCATCATATCTAGAGATTAGCTTTTGAAGACAGATAAGAGTAAGTAAGAGTGCTGCTAGCATAGCTGCAGAGTTTAAATGGGTGGGGGGTCAACCTGTTGGTTCTCAGACAATACGCTGCACACTGTATAAAACTTCTTTTCTTAAGAATGTGCACAAGAATTCATGCAAATAGTTTGCTGAAGGCAAGCAGACTAGGGACATGAATTACTGGAACCATGTCCTGTGGTCTGATGAGACCAAGATAAACTTATTTGGTGAGATATCATATATCGGGTGTCAAGTGAGTGTGGCAGCAACCAAGTGAGGCAAGTGTGTTTGGACTATGTTAAATAATGGTGGCGGGAATGTTATGGTTTGGGGCTGCATTAGTGCTTTCGGCTGTGGGGAGCTACAGTTTGTTAAGAGAACCGTGAATGCCAACCTGTACCTAATGAACTTGAACTTGATGCTGAGAGCATGATCCCCCTCCCTTCAGAAACTGGGCTGCAGGGCAGTATTCCAGCATGATACTGAGGGTAAAGGCCAAGCAGACCTAAACCCTATTGCGCCTCTGTGGAGCATTCTCAAATGGACGGTGGAGGAGCACTAGGTCTCTAACATCAACTAGTTCTGTGATATCATCATGGCGGAGCAGAAGTGGATTCCAGCAGCAACCTTTGAAGCTCTAGTGAACACCATACCAAAAAGAGTTTAGGCAGTGCTGGAAAACTTAGGGGTGTACTCAATTTCGTTGCCTATGGCTATGTTGAGTTTTTTGAGGGCACAACAATTGTAAACTGTTATACAAGCTGTAGACGGACTACTTTACAGTGCATCAAAGTGTCATATCTTTAGTGTTGTTCCATAACATGAGGGGTGTACTCACCTTTGTGAGATACTACTGAACTCCAGTCACTTACATTTGTGAATAAATAAAAGTTCTAAGTATTAAATTACAGTGAATACGGGTATTTCCATTACCAAAATTATGACCGTCAACACAATTTGTTTGCTATGTTTAACTTGTATGTTCTCTAATCTCCATGTTGATGAATGACTATGGCAATTTTGCCTCCCTACTCCTGTGTAACTTAGTACCAAATATTTATACCTAAGTGAAACAGGATGTTCATTTGATGACTACTTCTAAAGAGTTCCTAAATAAACTCTAGTTTATTTAAAAAGGTGAAATTGAAGGAAATTACATTCTGTATTTAGTTACATAAGAATAAGTACGGGGTTACACAAAGGTTAGTGGTGTCACCTCACATCTCCAGTACTCCAAACATTCCCAGTTTCCTCCTAAATGATTTCAGATTCCAATAACCATTCCACATTCAGCCATTAAAATCAAATTTCTTTCTGCATGCCCTAAAGCATTGAGTCACTGCCATGTGATTGGATGATTAGATATTTGCATTAACAAGCAGAAAAGGACAAGTGGCAATTGTGTATAAACCATATATTTACAGATTCACAGCCAAAACATGACCATCTGCCTTGCTTGTTTAGGTAGGTGGCACATATCAAACTTCAGTGTTAATGTTTCTCAGCAGAACATTGCCAAGAGCATCACACTCACTCCACTGGTTTGTATTTTGATCCATAAAGTGCAGGTCTGATGCCTGTGTGCCCATAGTATGCACTTTTGATGATAGACAGGGGTTAGTATGGATAACCAGATAGTGTCTACTCAACCCCATATTCAGCAAGGTGCACTGTAGCTCTAAACACTTTTGTTACTTGTGCCACAGTATATATTCTGGTGGTTGCCACTCTAGGCTATTATTCTATGCTCAGATCTTTATATTTAGACCATGTCTGTCCATGTTGGTCAGGAAGCAAAACTGTGGTTTCTTGCAGCACACCAGTTTATGTAAAGAGGTTTCTTTACTTGTCTGTCAGTCATGTTCTCTGTTGATTTCAAAATCTCCCTTATATCCTATCAATCAACATTAATTTTAAATCAATCACCTCTAGCACCTCTAGCAATGCTACTTATTAAACCTTTAATGTCTGAGAGGTCGTTCAGCTTAGCTGTACAACATGTGGGCAGCACAGTGGATTTCTGTTCATGTCCTGTGTCTGCATTTGAGTCTTGAGTTTTCTCCTGGGTTGTTTTTAAAATACTTGTTGTACTGGGGGGCACACACAGACTTTAGAGGGGCACAGTTGTACTCTTGTGCTTGCCCATTAGTCATAGGGGCATAGCTTTGCATAAAAACACACCTGTTAAGCAATAATTAGATTAAGCACATGCGCCAGTAAAGTGGGTCTGACAACACCCCTGGTTTCCTCAGACATTCAAAAAACATCAGCTTTTGATGTAATTATTCTCTCTCTCTTTCTCTCTCTCTCTCTCTCTCTCTCTCTCTCTGTGTGTGTGTGTGTGTGTGTGTGTGTGTGTGTGTGTGTGTGTACTGGTGATGAATGTCGTCACAATGATAAGAAAACCTGACAACTTTGACTTGTTCTGCAGGTTATCAGTTCTTTCCTTTATTTATTTATTTATACAAAAATAGCAACTTTTATTTGAAAATCCGAAAGAAGCGAACTTTACTTTGGGTCTCTGAGGTTAAAATTAGACTTTTGTATAACATTAATTAGCTAAGTAATTATCACGTAAATTCTAGACAAGCGAGGTGTGTGTGTGTGTGTGTGTGTGTGTGTGTGTGTGTGTGTGTGTGTGTGTCCTGTTCAGTGGCGGTAGACGCCTTGCGCCCTGGCTCCCCGAGAATTTGAACTAGATTTAAAAGGTATGGCTAATACAGTAGCGAGACCCGAATGCAATGGCAAGATATGTCCACTAGATGGAAGGCTTCGCTAAAAAGTGAAGCTTTTCTGTCTAGACAATCTTGAGCTGAGATAAACGGGATGAAATCTTTAGTCAAAGTCACGTTATTTGTGTATTAGAGAAAATGTGTTGCTAATAACTCACAACAACTTGGTTAAAGATGAAGCGCGTTTGTAATGCTTTCTTAATGAATGCCGTTTGAACATGACTGGCACGCTTCGGACTGAAAGGCTGCTCCTGGCAGGGCATTTCACAATGGCAGATCACCACAACAGCAGATTAGAAAGGGCAGTCTCCGGCACATTAAACACCCCCAAGAGCCACTCTCTTTCTCCTTTCTGTCCTCCTCCTCCTCCTTTTTTTAAACTACGGCACATCTGCTTGCTGTCTTTTCCCCAGGGCCCTGGCTGTGTAATCTATTGCATTAGCTCACATTAGTGCATATCGCCCATGGGCCTTGATAATCACAAACACAAAATGAGCGTTTCACTTAGTGTCACCCTGGCAGCCCTTCATACTCCAGCCCCATGTATGTGTGTGTATATGTGGCTGGAGGAAAGGCAGCTTGACTTCTGCCTCTGACATGCTTCCTGTTTGGCCTAATACTCTCACCCAAGTCATCTATCTATGATGAGTCTTGTAAAGTTTTCCGCCTCTCAGTTCTTGCTCTAGGGTTTTATGTCAAAAAGATGTAGCAAACAAGGCTTTTGTATGTATTTTACTCCTCCACAATGCAGGAGTATGCAGTACAAACACTGATTTATTAATATTCTACAAGCACATACACTTATAAATCATTTCTTCTAATTAGAAGCCCCAGTGTTACTGTATTTGGTTAAGAAGTTGCATCACACATGTTGGAACGTAACACTATTACTTGCAGACATAAAGGTCTATTCTTTGGTGTACATATTCTATTTCAGACCATATAATGTAATAACAGCTCTGCTAATATGAAATGTCTGTGCTCACACAATAAAATGTAATAAACATTCATAATGTATATGCTGTCTGATGGGGACAAGTAATCTAATTGAAATATACCTGAGTCCGGCACAGGATTATTTTCTTCTTGCCTGATTCACATCCCAAGCAAGGTCTGATGAAATAACAAGATATGAAATGTCTTATTATATCATAAGGAACATCACAAGACATTTCCTTAAAGCCAAATATCTGTCCTATTAGTCCAGTCCTATTAGTGCTTGACTGCTGTTTCTCTCTACCTTGTTTAGCATGGAGGCCATTTTGTGCCGGGGGTTGCACTCGAGGAGTAAATATGTATTTCCTTTGAGCCCTGCTTTATTCACTCCAGGAGGCACAGCATTTTTTTTTTTTTTTTTGCTGACATAGGCAGCTGCTTCCGTGCATGCTGGGCTGCGCACAATGGGGCCGCCACATGGCAGGTAATGTACAGAATGAATAGTAACTCTGTTAGATCTTAATTAGAGTTATTTGCAACACGGGGCCACGGCACATGTTGTTATCCCATTGCCTCCTGTACAATTTTGGAGAGAGGATTTACCATTTGTAGCATGAGAGGTACAGAAGGGGGGAAATGGGCCAAAGCGTTTTCCCTGAAGACAATCGTTCTATGGTGGCTGTATTTCACCGAGATTATATAGCCCTTATCAGGCCCTGGAATCTGTCATGTACACACACTGAATGTTTATTACTTGTTATGGTCCACTCCCACATATTTCAGTCACAAGGCTATTTTAGATTACCTTTTCCTTTCAGCCAGAGCTTTCTTTCAATGTACAACCCACATTGTTGAACAGTTTTGTTTATATTCATGTACTGTGTCCAATACAACAAAATCTCCATCTGCATGCATCTAATTCAGAACTCTTTGCAAGGTCTTTGTTTGCAATGGTTTAAAAAGCTGCTTTGTTCACCTAGTAGTGATAAGTCATTTTTGTGGTAGTCCAGTCCTTTGTTGACACCTAATTATTAACAGTATGCTCATGCAGATTCGGAAATGTTTGTATACCATCCGATCAACATCAGTTTACTTTAATGACCAAAGTCTTAACAATTATTGAATGTGTGCATAAGTATTAACTACATGCATAAGTAGGCACTGCATTCCAGTCTGTGACACTTTTAGGTGTTGCAATTTTCTTTACCAAGCCTGACTTGAAATTAAAGAGTTTATAATCTTTAAGTGAACACAATACCTTTTGGTTGTGTGCAGCCAGGGAGTTATGTTTATTTCTGTTTATATTCCACTGCATGTGTAATATATATTATGTGTAATAAATATAATTTTGGTGCTTAAGTGCGTGTGATTGTTAATTGTTGTTGTTTGGTGCTTGTAACTGAAGAATCATGGTGTTGTGTATTTCCTAGAGGGAGTAATATAAATAATAGTTTAATTATTTGATTGCTGTGTAGATTAATTCCTATAAAGGTAAACTCAGTGGGCAAATAAAAGCAAATGAGCAGCATATAGATTCATTTATTAATTAACTATGTTTTCAACAAAGTATCTTTATGTCTATGTCATGTCTATTTTTGACAAGTTTTAACTCTGTCCAGAGTAACAGCTCTGTCATGGGATGCCAGTTTCTTTATTAGATTGGCCGTCCCTATAGGAGGGACCTGCTTGGTCTCAAACCTAGCTTGGTCAACAGCCGTTCCCTTTCACATCAAAGGTCTTAAGAATTATAATAGGAAATATTCACCTGGCTTATATATATATAATTCAAGTCTGAATGGCAGTAAATTAGCATGAGCAAGCATTTGTGTCACCTGCTGAGAGAAATGAGATTCATAGTCTTGAAAAGCAGAAAAGTGTTACACATTCTTTTTTGTGTTTTTTCACTATTATGTACGACAAACACAAGAATTATACAAAAATTGTATGTTTTAGGTAGGTTTTGATTTCGATCTGTTCCAAATGTCCTCTTAAATATACTACTTAAAAAATAGGGCATACTTCTAACCTAATTAAAAGTTTTTGGTGGGCAGTAAATTTGTCTAAAATTTGACTCCTTTAAGGGGTGTCCTTTTGGAATAACGTAACACAGTTTTGGTCCTGTGACAGCGTTCTTTTGACACATTTATCTCAGCTTTTCATGTGTTCTGCACAAAATTCTGAGTCTGGCTGAAAACCAATGATCTTGTTTGATCCTGGCTAATGATTGATGCAAAATATGTGTTTTATTAGGCCTGTTAGTGACTTGCCACTAACACTTTTCTAATGTACTCAATGTTGTGGCTAGTTTAGTGGACCATTCACTTCCCAATATTAATTCACAACTCCTTAACAAATCTTCTGTTATACAGAAACCTTTGACAAACACCAAAGTGAACCATTTGAAGATGGTTTGGATGCCTAGCAGCACAGCAGGAAGTTCTCTAGGGATGAATCCCACCATTGCACACATATCTGCTCATAATATTTAGACTAAATCATCTTTTCAACATTTAAATGTATGATTTGGATAAAGAGAACTGAAATTATGCCAGAATTAATTTAACAAGCAAGTCAGCAATCTTAAGTTATTGCACCATTCAGATAGTGTAGATTCATGTTCATATAACATATGGTTGTCAAAAACACATCGGGTCTACGGATGGACTGAAGTGGTTAGCCTCAGTTTCCGTTTACTGCTTAGTGACACACCAAGCACCAAGAAATCATACACGAAATCCCTATTTTACGATGTATATGCATTTGGACAAAAAGTTGAATGTATTGTAAACTGAGGAGTTTAGACTACATAAATTATGCTTAAGTTAATTCAAAAACAAATCATTAACACAAAGCATATTGTATAATATAGTGTTGCATGTCCCATGCTTCTCGTAACTGAAAAAAAAAGCAAACAAAAAAAAAAAACAAATGGGGCTATTGTCACAACGACAGCCTTTTCTCATCACCCTGGCCATGTCACCTCCCAACATTGCAAACTCGAGCTTGAATCCGAGGGTGGAGAGACCGGACACATGGATATTCCCCTGACAATCCCAAAACAACCTTTAGGCAGCCCTCCAATTAGGGTTCATGCTTGCCTGTTCTATGTGAGTACCAGGATATGCTCCAGACCACCACACTGACCTGGATAGTGAAGGAAAAACCCAGGATACTTTGAATTGTCAACACTGTAAAGAAATATATTTATCTACTCACTCTGGAACCATGTGAAATTCCATGCAAATAGTAACCAAAGATGAGGTTTTAACAATATACCAGTGGTTTCCAAACTTTCTGCATTTAAAATATTTCTAATACCCACTCCATAAAACACTTCCGTATCTTTTGCTTCCAGTCGCCAATAAACATGACCATCTTATATTGTCAGTGCTTAAAAATGCCTCAATCGTTTTCCTCTGCAATAGATCTGCATCCACCTAGGGGGCGCACCCACAACTTTGACCACTTCCCTAGACCTTGGCGCTATGTGAACACAACAGTATCTGCTGCACACTTAGGATAAAAGGTAAATTACTTATTATGTGTGATCACAAAACAAACCCTTTGGAAATGCGGATTGGAAGTATGTGTATAAAGATTTTGGCGACAGTGATAACTTTATGCCAGTTAAATTCTAGTATTAGCCCAGTATAGCCCTGCTAGTCAAACTAATTAAGTTGGGCACCTGAATAACACAGTAATTGGGTTACACAACTGAGCTATTGAGAATAGTGATATACACTAACTGTAATTTTTCAGGTTTATCTAAGTGTGCTGATTTACAGGGAATGCAGCAATCCCTGAAAAGCCGACTAGATAAAATATCTTTTTTGTGTACACTGTCTAAGTACAATATATTGTATGATGTACCTCTGCTTCTCTTAACTAAGCATTCCGTACATTTACATTTATGGCATTTAGCAGACACCCTTATCCAGAGCAACTTACAACGTATGTAGTCTTACAATTCAAGCAATTGTGGGTTAAGGGTATTGCTTAAGGACCCAACTTGGCAGCTTGGCAGAGGTGGGATTTGAACCCTGGAACTTCTGGTCCATAGTACAGTGTTTTACCTACTAGGCCACCAGTACCTTGTTACCAAAAGTTATTTTTTGAGAAAGAAAGTTTGGTCAATATATTATATAATGATGCTGTTACTTTCGGTATTACTTGCCATAAATTCTTGTGAACTTTCCAGAATGAACAAACTGGGCCAGTAGGGTGTGTGTTGTCCAATCGTAAGATTCTTTTGTCAGGTTCTGGGGCTAGAGGACGGCGTTCGCCACAAGTGCTCATCATTGTCAGGAGAATCCTCTGAGAAAGACGAGAGATGTAATGGCTGCTGCTAAAAAACAGCCCCTGGCCTCAGGAAAGGGATTTGGGTGTCTGGAGAAAACCAGGGCCATATGGAGCGGGCTACGATAGCAAGGCACGCATTTCGAATAATGGATGATGTGTCATGTTTCATGTTGCCGAGAAGCCATCAAGAGACTTGGTTTGGGGAAATCAAAAGACACACGTACAGTAAAAGTGACTGTTGCAGCGTTTCGCTCGTTCTTCAACTCAGGGTCTGCCGCAGCCTCTAATGGCATGATAATTTAAGTGAGTATCTTCATCGCGCTTGTAAAGGTAATACGGCAGGGGAAAGATATCAGAGAAAATGTACTTTTTTTGAATGAAAGCACATTCCCCATGGCACTTAGGCTGGTTTATAATAAAACACGCTCGAGATAAGGCTTAGCCTTAAAGTCGAGCGATAAATGTTACTTGGCATTGCGCTTTCAACCATTAGCACAAGCAAAACGTTCATAGACAACATATAGTATCGAAACCCTCTTGGCACGAGGTAGTGCAAGTCAACATGCGTACATGAAACCAGGGCTTTAAGAAGATGCCATACTGAGGTAATGATCCACGCGTGACCACGCCATCTGTCAGAAAGCCATCTTCCTTTAAGCTATGATTACGCATAAATATTATAATGAAGTAATCATAACTCACATGCTCCCCCAGATTCTACACTAAATATAAACGTTAGTAAAATGGGAACATCACGTCTTATTTCCAGTTTTCTCTCACTGTGGTTCAGACATGGTGGTCTACTTCTCTTTTTAGCCACAGGGACTTCCTTTTTTTAACAAGAGCACATGTCTGCTAAGTGTGCCCCCCCTACCTGCACGCACCTCAGGCCTGCTCTCTGCCTGTGTCAGAGGCACACTTAAGTGCTGTTGCCGATACCCATGAGTAAGCCCCATAAAAGCCGTCCCGCCGCTGCGGCCGTTATTGTTTCTCGCGGATGATTGATTGATGGATGAGGGCTGACACTTCAATGAAGCCATTTCCACCGGCATCTCTATCCGATGATGTGCGGCGTATATTTTCTATCCATGCCTCATTGCTCGCCTGTGTCATTCCTGGAAGTTCATTTACACCATGTTCCCTGAAGGACCTTTTTCCTCCCCCTTTTGCCCATCTTTCTTTTTTTCTTGTTTCTTTTTAGCTGTGTTTTTTTCCGCCCTCATCTTCCCTGCCTGTGTCATAAAATAATGCTGCTTCTCGTCGGCTCATTGGGGGCCGGGAATAATTTGCGCAGAATGCTGGAACAAAAGGCGTGGATAGGTTAGTTACAGGAAGGGCATATCTGGAAGGGTATTGTGCTTTGTTTTTTGTTTTTGCCCCCAATCAGCTGACAAATGTGTTTCTAAGGCAAAAAACTGTACTAATATACAATGAAATGATTGTGACCAATTGTTGGCCTGAGTGGTATCTTATTTCAAAAAAGCAATCTTTGACAAATGTAACAATTTTTTTTAAATCTATATGCCCAGGGAGGGCAAATGCGTACGAGAGAAAAAGATGCCTTTTTTTAAAGACAATCTCTCATTTTTATCTCATATGGAGAGCAGATGGCAGGACTGCATCAGTGCAGGAGGCTTTCTGGGATGACAGCCATGAGATTCCCCCTCAGGTGCCATTGGGCTGTGATAGCTAGGACATGGCAACTCCTCAGTGAAGAATCACTCTTCGTTTGCCTCACTTTTTCACTTCATAATGGCTCTTACTAACAACCTAATATTTCAAACATGAGCATGCATGGAGCACTATGTTTTTAACTACACACTTTTTCCTGTTCTGCACTAAAAGCATTCGATTTTGTGGAAAGCTGGTTGGCTAAATTAAAATCATAATTGTGTTGTTAGATTAAGCACAGTTTTTCAAAATGTAATATGCAGATTATCCAAAAATACGTGAATCTAATATTGATCTCATGTCCGCCTTTCATTGTTTGACTTTATATAGCTTCTATGAGGCTTCGGTTGAATCAACAGCATCTGCTCTAACTTTCCCGATGGCTTGACCCTTTGTTCTCACTCCCTCAGCTAAGTGCAGAAGATAAGTGGTTCATGTGTAGATGGACGTAATCTCTCCTCCTCTTCTTGCTACATTACGCTGTCTTCCAGCTGAGGCAAAGACAGAGTTGTGAGCTAAATACTGAGGGTGAGATCATGGACATATCATGGTCAGTAATCACTAAAGAAGGCAGGACTTGTTTGAAGAAGAATGGTCTTACTAGTGTTCTAGTCTTTCACATCTAGAATGTGAAAAAATTTGCCAGTGTTTTATGGGTCACAGCAGAAGGAGCAGATACCCTTCAGCCACTTGTGCTGTGCAAGGGATGACAATAATAGATGCTTGAAATAGCCTTTGAAGGTTGGCTAAAAACCTGACAATCAGAAATAATGAAATGTCTTTTAAGTGGCATTCTGCTTTTATAATAGCCAGAAGGGGGAAAGGGGTTTATGAATAGGATAGTCCGGGATTTAAGATAATATTATATCATTTGAAACACATATTAACCTGCTTTTTCTGATGTGTCAAGTTGGTTGTAAGTATAATTTTGTTTCTCTCAGTTACAGAACCTGGTGTACACACTGCAGGCTAGATGTCGATACACTGTATAGACAAAGATTTGAGGACACCCCTTCATTAGTGAGTTATTTGGTGCATATAGTGCTGTTTCTATTTTAGCAAAACTCACTTGTAACACATTTGTAATATAAAGCATATATTCATAGATTCTCCACAAACAATGACAGTAGAATGGATTTTGCTGCAGTGACTCTCAGTATGACAGGTCAAATTTTACAGGTTCTGCCAACTTTGATTGAGAAATTAAACAGAACTATGATCTCCATCAGACACACTAAAAAGCACTGCAATTCCATTCAATTTATTGTCTAACATCAAATTCTAAATCCGCAGTTATGTTCCAAAATCTAGTGGAAATCCATTTGAGAAGAATAAAGGCTGATGTAGCAGAAAATGTGTGTGCTAAAGTCTTGGTTGTTCACAAACTTTTGGTTCTCAAAACTTTTATTCAAATAGAGCATGTTGAGACCAAAAGTGTATGATGTGGCCAGTGAAATGCATTTGCTGTGTCCAAATTGATATCTAACTTAGTATGGTTGTAGATAATGACAATTTGCTTAAAGTGAACAGGTTTGAAAACCAGTTATATAAGTTATCAACCACAGAGCAATAAAAAATCTCTGAGCACAATCAACAAATTAAATTCATTTTACACACTTGATATGCTACTCAATTCCCAGAAAATCTTACCACTGGTCACAGAATAAGCTCCCTTTGTGCTGTTACCAAATATTATTCCAGCGCCTGTGCTTTGTCAGTTAAGAGGCACGTCAGATTAAAAGACAACATCCTATCATTTTACACTTGCAAAATAATAGAAATGATTAATGACATTCATTGACACGTATTTATTCTGGTACAGTGTGAATGCTAAGAATGGAATCACACGAAGAAAGAGAAGACAAATCTTGCTAGCTGTTAGTGTATGTTTTCTTTTATCAATATTATTTATTGTATATATGCAAAAAGTTCAGGAAATAACATTTTCCAGCAACACACTAAAACATAAGATTATTACATTAGTCCAGTATAAAAGGATTTAGTCTAAACTTTAGTAAAGCTAATTCTTAAAGCAAAACAGAACTGTCTCTTAAAGCAAAACAGAACTATTTTTTTTTCCCACAAGAACTGCTAAACAGTCTGATCCTGTCCATGCCCCATCACTGTTAGTGTGTTTTTGCAGTCTTGGGTGATCATACACCCTACTGAACAGTAAATGTGTGGCACTCTCGTCCAGTGTGACATGCTTCTGTTCACCACCATGAATATGTCACTTGCTACTCAAGCATGATAATTAAGTTTGCATCTCATTTGCGTAATCAAACAACTTTCTTTGACTTTTCATTTGCTTTTCTGATACTCTTGTTTAATGAAATAAAATAACATTCTTCTTTTTTAATCACTTCATATTAATTTTGAAATAGCCCCCTTTTTTGGGGAGCAGTTTATAACTACCTTTATCTAAGCAGGATGGCTCCCTGTTTGAGTCATGGTCTTTCAATGGTTTCTTCTTTATCATGTTTAGGAAGTTATCTCTTTCCACTGTCACCCTAGGCTTGTTCAATTTGGGATTGGATTTGTATGTTAGAAAATAATCTAATATTGTAATGCTGCTTTGAAACAATTATCCAGGGCAAGGAATAATATAGAAATAAAGCTGACTTAACTTGAAAACAGATAAAGCCAAGCATCACCTCCTTGAGCCTTCAAACAAAGTAAAAACAAGTAGCGAGGTACTAATGTATTGAAATTTATAAAGCTGTTTATTTAAATACTCTTGTTCACTCAAATTGCTATAATTATTAAATGATTTGTACAGTAAAACTTTGGTTTTACATTTAAGGGCAAATGCAAAATAGAAGCATTTTCACTCATCTTTTCAATACTTAAGTTGGATTTGTATAACACACAATTTTTGCTAAATTGCCTATTTCTGATTTATTAAGGCCAACCATCATTAATGCCTTGATGTTTTCAGCTGGTTCAGGTGAGTTCTTTATGGTTGGATGTGAATAGCAAACCTCCAGCTTTATTTGCATTCGGGGGCCTAGTATTGATTTCATGCACGTGAACATCCATATGATTCATATCCCTGTCCTCTGCATTCTGCTGGAAAGGAAGCAGCTGCACCATCTATCCACCAAAGCAATCCTCTGCATCGGCTAATGTGCCTTGACACTGAATACTACACACACACAAAACGAGGAACCGCAAATTAGGTTACGTGTCTTTACCTGCCGGTAATCCAGTTGATAAGCACTATGCATGTAGATCACTGGGGGATGGGTGGGAGAGGGAATGAAATTATAGCGAGCAGGGTGGAACACTCTGGAGTCTTGGGGAAGTGTTACTGAAGCTCCAAGATGGGATACTCCCTAACAAGCACTTATAAAGACAAAAGGAAAGCAGCCGCTTAACTCCCCAACCCCCAACCATATAACAGCATTTGCTCTGCTAATAGTTTGTATGGTAAAGCAGAATGATCCTGGTTTATTGAATGCCAAGAAAGCAATGTTGTGCCATAGAGTTGCAAGCAGTTTAAGTGAGTTATCATCCATCTACACTACAGAAACGCCGCTGTTATCTCTTCACCTCCCCCAAGTGCTTTTTCTTTTCAATGGGTGTGCATTCACCTGTGAAATCGTACTAGTCTATAGAACAGCCTGCCTGTTGTAAATAAACAGCAAAGTCGAAAGATATTCAGCTGTCCATCATTGAGGTCAGCTGTAGGATTATCTCAAAGTGTGCTGTTTCAGAGCCCAGAGCTTGTCAGTTACTGTTTCCTGACCTCTTATCCGATTGAACTTCCAATCAGATGTCATGCGAAGTATCATAAAGTCAGCACTCATGCAGCTTTACCTCATATTACTATTGTTTCGTCAGCCTTTCGTTACAAAGTATGTGGTTCGTGTTGGTGGGTATGGCTATTTAACCCAGACCCGTTCCTAAAATGAACCATATGACCAAACAATCTTCACAGACAAACAGTGACAGTGGAAAGTCTTATTACAAACATTCATGATGGCACTATCACTGGACACCAACTTTCTGATAAGTTAGGTCATCAGATTTCTGCTCAGCAAAAGATATAAATATGAGGTGTAAGTGGAAACAGCAACTATAGTTTAGAAGCAACAAAAGCTCAGTAATGATACCAGTTCATTGTGCAAAGCACAAGTGTGTACTGCATAAAAATCCTCTGTCTTCAGTGGCAGCAGTCATTACTGCGTTAAAAACTGGAAGCACCTTTACCACAAGAACTGTTCATAAGCATGCACAGTAAGAAGGGGTGGCCAGGGTGACCTGTTCCCTCCTTCAGTCTAATATAAAATAAAATTAGTCATTTTGAATTAATTTAGAGGATGACAAAACTCAAGGTTTGGTCTTCACTTGGAGCATTTGACGTCCTAAAGGGACTAATGGGCTATATATTTTGTATTGTTAATGTAAACCTACTTGACTACAAAGTTAATGGAGAAGAGACTGAAACTGATCACCAACAGTTGTTTGTATGCATGTAGCCTATTATTAGCTGTTTAATATCAGTAGAATATTAATTAATATAAAAATCTGCTGTGCATGCACCTTAACAACACAGTAAATGTGTCTTACATTGTGTCACTATACACAGTATGAAACCAAGATATTTTATGTTTCTCTGTTCAACTTTTTAAACATTTAATTTGTTAATAAACCTTGAACAATTTATAGCTCAACAGGTGATTATAATTATGATTTGCTACAAAAGCAGTAAATGAAAGTCTTTCAGGAGCAAATATGGGCAGGTCTCCAGTTTGTCAACACGCGTGGGAAATTACTGAAATGTTTAAATATGTATATGTATAAATGTTCCTCAAAGAGAGATTGGAATGGATTTGCATAATTCTCCCTCTACCATGCATAACATCATTAAATGGTTCAAGGTGTCTGAAGGATTTCAGTGCGTAAAAAGTAAGAGTGTATGCCTAAACTAAGCGCTTGTGATCCGTTATCCCTCAGGCGGTGCTGCAATATCTGATATAACCACATGGGCAAAGATTTTCTTTGAAAGACCTTTGTCAAGCACTACAATAAGTAGTTACATTCACAAATGGCACTTAAAGCTTTACTGTTCATAAAATAAGAAGCCTTATGCTAACCATGTTCAGAAGGGGATTTGACTGCTCTGGACTTGGAGGCTTCTTACTTACTTGCTTACCTTCTTAAGGGCACATGTGATGCATCAGGCACATCCTTTTAGATAGATAGCCATTGGATGACCCAGGACCTGTTGGAGAGTTGATATCTCACAGTTCACTAGGGAACAACTAAAGTCCAGTAGAAGACTCATTCAGTTGCCACCATGACCAGAGGATATATATATAAATATATATACACATGACATGACACTCCATTAAAGACAGCCTTCATTACAAGCTTGTTGTTGTCATTATTTTTGTTTTTTTAGCAGTCTTGTGCTTGACCAAGATGGAGCACGGACGGCTTCATTAAATATTCATGTCATAACCTTCTTTCCTCTGGCCTCTAACGGCCATGTTCTAGCCTTTCTGCCTTGTTGTTGCATTTGCTGATGTGATGCATGGATCTCTGGTGACCACGCACAACCAGCCAACCCAGGTGCAACACTAATGTTCATGTTTGTAGCCAAACATTTCCTTTCAAAGTAACCGGCACATGGGGGCCCATAGATTACAGCCAAGATGTCAAGCTTCCAATAAGACCCTACCCTGAGCAATAAACTATGACACTGGTGGCGTGAAAAATGGGAGCCTTTTTTCATTGTCAAGTGTTACAAATTGATGAAACGAGTTCATCGATGTTCCCTGGTCATTATCTCTACAGTGGTACTTTGTTTTACAGACAGCAGGGGAAAAGGGACAGTGCAGATTAGGGGGCCTCGACACAGTTTATCAAAGCAAATCTAATATCATCCATAAGAAGTGAATCTGGAAATCAATACTTCATTACTAAATTGTAAGAGAGGATGAAGAGTGATTGTGTGAGTTCAGAGATGTGTCTCGGTGGCCAGGGCATGGGAAGTTCAATGTCACCAGGCAAGTGATAAGTAAAGGCACTGATGGGTGGAAACATTACTTTTGTGTGTGTGTGTGGTTGTGTGTGTGTGAGCAACCAGTTGACAGTGTTTTTCTTTCATTGGGTCTCTGCTCTACAGCTGGAATGTGGGAGAGACAGCAAAAAGATCTTGTTTCTCCTTATTCCTATTATGCATTGTCTTTGTGGTTCATTGAAGTGGGAAGTGTTAGTTTATGAGGACTTATGGAATATTGGTTATTCAGAATGGACCTAGCTGATCATCTGTTTTTGCTGTTATCCAGACAGAGATGTACAGAACACAGGAAGATCAGCCAACATAGTGATAGCATTATAGGTAGTAAAGTAATTAGTGGTCTCAGGACTCAATATTATTCCTTGTTATATGTTATGATGAAACAATATAATCGGTTAATATTTATAATATTATAGGATACAATATATAATTACTAAGTTAAATACAGACTAATTCAATAGTTGACATTTTCTTGCCACCAAGCTGCCTTAATTTCTTAAAATACGCTTATGGAAACTGAATGGAACATTGCATTAGTCATTCACATGTTTTAGGTTAAATAATGATAAGTACATGTTTACTAACTAGGTAAATAATGCTGCATTTTTGTGTGCCTTTTTAGCCAATGTTGCAAATTACCTGGAGGTTTTGATGGGATTCCTCTAATGAGTGTCATTACTCATCAAAACCTCCAAGTAATTTGCAACATTTACTTCATCATAAAATATAACATGAAATCATATTTATCGTAAAATTATTATGAATTATTATTATATCATACTTTTAGTCAAACTAAGGAAATGCCAATTTTGAATCAAACTTAATCAGAATTTCTCACAAAAAGTTGACTGAAAAGCCAACAACATCCATTGTATTAATTTTTATTATTAAATGTAAAATTGGATACCAAACAAGAAGAACAGTAATTTGTTTTTCCCTGTTAACCAGTCTGAGTTCAGATTTTATGTAGGCATGCATTTCTGTTTGAATACAGATTGAATACATTGTAGATATTCAATAACAACAGAAAAAGAGATCAGTTTATAATTACTGCACTGGACTTCTGGGTCCACCTTACCCAGAGATAGAGAAAAGACTCCAAATGAGGTTGAGACCAAGCTAAGACTATGATCACTGGTTTATTTCCTAGATTGTATAGATGCAATTTTAATTCTGGGGAGAGTGAGTGGTTTGCATTAGACCTGATATTACAGCTGGACTTATAAATGAAAGCTGAAATTAACTGGTTATTATATTATAATTATGTGACAATGATTCCACCTTAGTCCACCTTACCCCGAGATAGAGAAAAGACTCCAAATGAGATTGAGACCAAGATAAGACTATGATCGCTGGTTTATGGTCTCTAGTTTATGCTCTTAGTTGGTAACATTCTGCTTGTACAGATGCTCCCTGAATTATGAAGGCTCTGCTGTGGGAATCCAACCATATCCATAAATGCACATTCCGAAATTGCGCCAATGTATTAACAACATTTTTGCTTTTCACATTCATTACATTATCCAATGAATTAAATGAGATATTCAACACTTTATTAGAAAATATTCTTTGTGTTAATAGTCCAACTGTAGATTAATGTACGTGTTCAATTTTTAAGGTAGGGTATATATAAACTATATTTTATAATAATATATAACAAGTAATACATAATATTATATCATATTGTATATAGTGTATACTGTATAACATATAAACTTTGCATTAAGCTTGCACTTAATTTAAGTTAGTGAATTATAACCCCATAATAAATCAGGGAGCACATGTAAATGCCAATTGTATTTTAGTTTACTGTGATTTCACTTAATAATACATTTTACATTTTTCACCCTTTTCATTAAAAAGTTACATTAGTACAAATCTAAACTTTAAAAAATGGGAGAACGCAATACATTTTCTATAGAGCACAAATCAACAGATTATATAAATGCAATTTTAATTCTGGGGAGAGTGAGTGGTTTGTATTAGACCTGATATTACAGCTGGACGTATAAATGAAAGCTGGAATTAACTGGTTATTATATTATAATTGTGTGACAAAATATGCGAATTTGTGCAGTAGGTAATGTTGGTTCTGCATAGCTACAGTTCTAACCTTGTGTTCAGGTACTGCATATCTCCCACACCCAGAAAGGTTCTAGTTGGAGGATTATGTGCAATTAATAAAATGAGTATGTGATACCCTGTACAGGATTGGCAGACAGCCCCATAGCACTTTGCACCCATTATTTTTTTACATAATATAAGCAGCCTACAACAATAAGACTTAGGTTGCAACAACTGCTAGACAGCCAAAAAGGTATCTGAAAGTAATAGCACATTGTATAAATTATGCTTTTCATACACAGTCATTGTAAACTGAGAACTATAGACAATATTATAGCATGCATTGCACTTTTATAAGCTGTGAAAAGATAATTACTGCTGAAGAGCAGAAAAAAATGTTGTTTAGTATTGTAACTGCATGTCCACGTTCGTAACAGCACTAATTGAAATCACTCTGTCTCACTAGCCATGACTTAAGCATTTCGTGCACTGCCATATTCAAATGTTGCTTATGAAATTTTAAAAAGCACCATTTCTGTACGGATGACAGAGACAAGCATTTTGTAGTAGAAAGCAGATAGTCCGGTTTCAGAGGCCCTGCACTAATGATTTTTTGAGCAGCCCCCGACTGAGACCTAAATGTCTTCAATATCCATAAACAACTCTATACTGTCCAATTAGGCAGACAGAGATGTACTGGGCTGTCAGACAGATCTGCATGGCTAAGCACCTGAGATCCCGCCGATGATGGGGGGGAGGCCAACGAGCAGGAATCTGTGCAACGGATGACTTTCATTAGGCTACAGCATTATGCCTTTACCCGCCATCCAATTACTGCCACGATTAATTGATTATCTTACCTTTCTTCACAAAGCCCAGCACATGGGCCCACTTTTCTTCTCCCCAGTCACTCTCTTGAGCCATTTTTCGTCGCTCGTTTATATACAGGCTCCGTCATTTCTTTGTGTCACAGTACCTTTTTGGCCATTTATTATGTTTGGGCACATGGGAAGGAATCTTATTAAGCACATGGATTTTTGCTCTTGCATGCTATGTTCACAACCCTTAAACCACAGGGAAGCATCTATTAGTCTTAGCCTCATCTTAACCTGCATTTTATATATGTATACTCATACAAATAAGGCAACCAGATGGAAATGTTGGATTGCTACAAAACCCGTCATGCAGTCATGCCATTAGACAGTCATTAGACATTAGTCATTAGACACAGAGTCTTGAAACAACAGGGCGAAGAAGTGTTTTCCCTGATGCTCTATATTTTTGAGTAGTAGCTCCTAGCGAGCCGCTAGACATTCCTTTGTGATGCACTCTAAGATATTTTGCCTAGTTGACAGACTTTGAGAGGGGGCACCTCACTGGACTGAGAGAAGCAGGATGGTAATTTTTCAGCAGGAGAAAGCTCAACCGCATTTCTTAGGAATGTCCCTGCCGGATTGTAACATTTCTTTGACCTGCCCAGTTGCTAGATTTATCGTCAATCGAGCATTTATGGGACCAGCTGGGATGTAGCAGAGACAGTTTATAAGTTTGCAGGATCTACAGATCCAGCTTTAACATCTATGGGTAAAGTGTTTCACAAAATACCATAAGGAATCTGTATGCCTCCATGCACAACTGTATCCCATCTTGTATTCAGGCTCATGGCAGCCTAAAAGGGTACTCGAGCCTCCTTTCAATTGTACAGCTTTTCCCAATGAACACTTTTGCTCTAACATTGTAATCCTCTGCATATATTATCATTGCATTTATACATACACTGCTCACAAAAATTAGGGGATATTTCATTAGGAGGGGGCAGCATGGTGGGTTGCACCACTGCCTCGCAGCAAGAAGGTCCCGGATGCAATCCCAGAGTTCAAGTCCCCCTGTGTATGCATGGGTTAACTCCTGGTACTCCAGTTTTAACCCACAGTCCAAAGACATGCGTGTTAGCTTAATTGGTGTCTCTAAAGTGGCCCTTAGTGTGTGACTGTGTGTGTACCCTATGATGGATTGGCACCCCATCACCCGATAGGCACTGGCTGGCCCGCGACCCTGTGAGGATTAAGCAGGAGATAGTGGATGGATTTAATTATGGGATATTTTATATTTAAATATCCGCTAATTTTTGTGAGCAGTGTCCAAAGTTTCCTTTGATCCTAACAAATGGCACTTACTGTGCTAAAATGAAACCTTATTGCTAAACATGTCCTGGGCTCTGAGATGTCTCTGTGCTGTTGCATACATTTGGTACTTTTTTCCCCCAGGCCTCTGTATTGTTTCTATATAGCAGCAGAGTTGTGTGTCTTTTTTACATTATTGAACATTCCGATTGGCTTGTATGGCTAATTTAATTACAGGGCATCTGAAAGATCATGCCACATCTGAAGCAAGTTATTTGTCACAGTCACATTGTTTTTACACATGTCTGGTTTACCCTATACCCATTGGCCTTACACTTCCACTGGAACTAATTAATAAAAGTGTTTAAATTGCATTTCCCCCTCCTGTTGTAATTAACAGCAACATCTGCTAAAGTTTTATTCAGCGCCGGAATAGCAGGCCAGTGCAAGCACACTGGGACGTATGTAGACATACACCAAATGGTGAGTTTTGCCATTCAAAAAATACAGAATGTTAGTTTCAGGAGATTTCATAATTTGGAAGTAGAGAACTCCAGTTAACCTGTAATGTAATTAAATGCCGAGTAGGATTTTAACCAGTGTTTTGGATGCAGAGAATTCTTTATTTGTTAAATAAAATAGTTCACATTTTTAGCTCTCATGATCAGGCCTAATAGAAAACAAGGGATGTATACTACAAAACAAACTAAATGAAGTCAGTGTTTAATGAACCTACTGCTTATACAACTTTAAGTAATTTAAAGTCACTAATTTAACTGTTCTGGTATGCAATTATGTGTAAAAGAGTCAATTAAAACAATTCCTTAAACCTTAAACTAGTAGAGGAGTGGAGAATATATTTTACTACATAGCCAAATCAGAAAACAGTATTTAAAATGCAAATGTATTTTAAATGCAAAATACCTTGCAGTGTTTGTTACATATACTTTGACTTTTATTTTCTTGCAGATTAAAGTAATACATGTCAGTAATAGATTTCATGTCTTTTTGGTCAACTTAATTTCATTTCTAAATACACATCCATTCCTGCAATTAAAGTGGAAATTAATCATTTTGCAATGTTACCATTGCTTCTCAGAACACTTGAAAGACATTTTGGCCCCAAGAATACTAAGTGGTTTAAGTGTTATTTCGTCCCATTCTTCTTGCAAACACATCTTTATTTATGCAACAGTACGGGGTCATCTTAGAACCCAGGACATGTTTAATATGGAGCTTCTTTTTTGTGCAGTATTTTTTTTACATTTGTAAATGTAACTCATTGTAATGCTTGACAAAGGTTTGCCAAAGTAATCCCTTGGCCATGAGGTTATATCAGATATTGATGAATGGTTTTCTTGCTAAATAACCCAAAATCACATACACAAATTAGCCACATCATTCAATGACCACCTCTATGTGCCGGCTGCAGCAAAATATATACATTCATTGAGCACTTTATTAGGAACACTGTACTAATACTAGGACCTAAATTTGCTCTCAAATTCCACGTTGGTCAAATTCCTTTAAGATTCTGCTCCATGTTTAAATGTTTGCATCATGAAATTCCTGCAGATTTCTGAGGTGCACATTTATCCTGAAATTTTCTGTGAGGTGGTGCATCATTATTCTGGAAAAGTGAATAGGAGTACATTTGTACTTTTAAGGTACACGGTCAGCAACAATGTTCCAGTAGACTGGCAATTAAGCAGTGATTAAGAAAGAAAACATTCCTTACCATTGTAGCATTGCTACCATTCTGGTTGACTGTTAATAGAAGGTAGGTTGATTCTATGGATTCATGCTGTTTGCAGAAAATGATGACATCACCATCTGTGTTCATTAGCAGAAATCGTGTTTCATCAGACCAACCTGTGTTTTTTAAATCTTTAATCTTCAGCTTTGGTGGGCTGTGCATAAACACAGCCTTAACTTTTAGTTCTTAGCTGATGGAATTTTAACATAACATGGTCTTCTGCTATTGTAGCTGAGCCACCTGAAAGTTCACCATAAAATAAAAAAAAAAAAAGAGAGTACTATTTAAACCAGTCCAAGTGGCACCAACAATCATGCTATGGTCAAAATCACTAATATCACATATGTAACTAAATCAGATGTTTGACTTTATGCACTATAGTTTTGCCGCATGATTGACTGATATTAATATCTTTTATAACAGGCCAGTGCACATAAGTATGTGTGAAAGAAGGTTAAGTAGCCAGATTATTCTTTCACCGTATTTCCAACAACTTTAAATTTTAGCTGCTAACTTTTAAATGTGGTTCAGGACCCATAACATTATGAACAGCCATTTTGTGGAGATAATTGGGTGCATTTTTGCTCTGCATGGTAATTTTACAGGATCTAGTACTTTTTTATATTATGTGTATTTTGCAGGTTGTTACATATTGCTAAACAAGTACATCTGCTTCTTTACTTTTTCAAATAACGTAAATACTTTACTTGAACACACTATAGCTCCACCTGTCCACTAGAGGTCACTTTCACCCAAAAACTAGCCGTGTACATATAATCAATTACACACACCTGATCTAAATCAGTCACACACAATATTTAAGGTCTCTTGAAGGGGATGTTACTGTTGTTACAGTCTGTCTCTTGCTAATGGTGCTGTAATTTGTGTTTGACTGATTTCTGACGTTGTGGCTTATGGATATGTGTAGTAAATCTGCACATGGATCCACAGTATCACAGAACCTCGGCTGTGTTATAGTCCAACTACAGTGTATTTTGGGCTTGAGAGCATCCTGAAGACAAACATGTTTATGAAGGCAAAAGGAACTCCTAAGCATTATTAGTTCCTAAGTTGAATGTTATTAAAAGTTCCTGTTTTGGGGGATATTGTGCACATCTTGCTCTCAAACCACTGTTTGATACAACAGTTTTTTGCATGCAGTGTTATCCTGAATTAATTTTAACGCTACCAAAGAGCTGTGGAAAAGGGTCATCCACAGTATAAGATTGTCGCAGTGAGCTCATACCGCTGCCTTTTCTCCATCAGTTGCTGAAATTAGGCAGGCATTATCTCATGAATCAGGTTGCACACTGCTTATCACTTTTGTGTGACAAAAAACTAATTGAACTCAAGCTGTTTTGTGTACACGGGTATGACAAGAGCTAATGGGATAATTTGAAATACAAACGAGTCTTCACATTCTCTTCATTAATTACCGCTAATTATGTGAACGCACACGTGCACACATGTTGAAGGAACCACATCTGTATTTCAATTTTGAACGTATATACCTACGTCTGACACCTGTGACCTTAACACACAAATATACTGCTTACAATTTTAAAATGAAATATCCCTTAATGTTTGTGAGGAGTGTATATGGCTGACTGTGCTGTTTTGAAAGTTAGTTGTGTCAGGTGGCTGAATAGATTCACTCCCCAAATATGCTAGCACTGGAGTAGTTCTCATTTGTATTAGCAATGCCATATAGCCAATATTTGTGAATGCCCCAAAAATTACATGCAAAAAACAAATATGATATGCTGCTACAATAGCCTTTACTCTTCTAAAATGGCTTTCCATTAAACATGACTGTGAGGTCAAGCATTAATGTAAGACAATAAGCCTGCCATACAAGCATTCTAGTTCATCTCGAAGGTGTCAGATGAGTTAATGTCAAACCTGTGCAAGACAGCCAAGTTCTCCATCAAAGGTGGCTAACCGTTTCTTTCTGAACCTTTCTTAAATCTTGCTGGAGGTGGAAAATGTCACACTGAGAGTCACTGAGGTGTTCAAGTCAACTAATTGTACTGCCACTTTTTCTCTATGGAGTACAGTGGAGTAAATTCCATGTATATACTATATAGACAAATGTTTTTGAACACCCAAATTGTAACACCCCCTGCGCTGCTACAACAGTCCTTTTAAAAGGGCTTTAGATTGAGGCACTAGATTTTGAAACATGACTGTAAGGTCATTTCTGATGTTACTCATTTGTTTGCATTCCAATGCACTTGAAAGAGCCTGTTGGAGTTGAGGTCAAGGTCCTGTGCAAGCCAGCCAAGTTCTCAATCAAACGAAAACCAATAAATGTGTCTGAGGTATCAGTGCGATCCATTCCACTGCCAGTTCATCTATGGTAAATCAAGAAATTTATGGTTTATATTATAAATATTATGAGTGGTATGAGTGAATGTTGCTGTTTTAGCAGAGCTCAATATTTAGAAATACTGTCCACAAACCTTTGTCTTTATAACATGTTATGAACCTGTTAACGGTAAGTGTGGCTGAAATAACAGACATAGCTGAAAAGGTGATTTCTACATACTTTTGGCAGTACAGTGTATCTATATTTAAACGATTATTACTAGTGAAAGCAGTATTAAATATGACTGCTCCAAAATAATCTTATCTTCTATACTCCATGATGTCCCTTGAAATTCTCCTGCTTGCTTTGTTCAACAATGGGGAGTCAGTCAGTCGTTTATGAACATCTACCATTCTTTCAGGCCATCTGGCAAAAACACCCTAGCCTGTCATCTGAACTGAATTCTCACTGGATTTTAAAATGCCTCATTTCTGTGTGGATTACAGTGGGATATTTGTGGTGAGCCATCTAAACAGCAAAGCCTCAAACCAAGACCGCAAGTTCAAAATACACCCTTCCGCTGGTTATATTTCTTTGGTTACAAGCAAGTACACAGTCAGTGAGGGATCTGCACTGAAAATCCTGTTTAGTCTATAATAAATAAAAATGTTAGTGTTTCTATAACTGGACCCATTTACCATATACCCGATTTTTTTATTCACCGCTCACAACAATTAGGGGATATTTAAACATTTTTGTGAGCAGTGTAATTGTTGTATCTTTCCTGAATAAACCAAAAATTACACCCACTCATCTGAGTAATATATTTAGCAACTTTTTGATTGCCACTGAATGTAGTCCGACAAAGTTCTATATAGGAACACACAACAGGGAAAAAACACCCCTAAAAGATTTTCCAGATTCTGGATCACTCATACTGGACAGAAAACAATACTGATCAGTTCCTTAAAATGACTAAATTCCTTTGACACATTACACTTCATGCCAAATACTTAAATAAACTAGTTTAAACTCTGTTGCCATGTAATATAAAACAATTGCCAATTTGTTTGTCAAGGCAATGGAAGAATCCTAGGTGGATCGTTTGTATTTACATCCACGGCCTGATGAGGTTTTAATCCTTTTTATTAAGGTATTTAACCTATTTAACATCACAGAAACAATAGCTGTTGTAGTACAGTAGCTGTAATGACACACATAACAGCTCATCCTCTGCTTCAGAAAGGTTTATTAAACACATGCGACAGACTGAATGTACAGTAACCTTTGGCTGGTGATACATTCATTACAAGCACCAGGATTTGTGTATTGCAAATAAGTTAGTTTATTTGTGTAGTTTATTATATATCTCTGCTATTCTGCATAAGAAGCCAAACAATGACAGACACAAGATTGCATCACCACTGAAGGTTATATCTAAACTAGTCTCATTGATACTTAGGTTGTGGACCATTAGCATAATCAGTTAACCTAATGTATTTGGACTGTGAGAGTAAAGTGTAGCACCCAGGGTAAACCAACATGAACACAGGGAGGTCCCAGATTGCTCCACCTGGGATCGAACCTATGACCTTATTGCTGAGAGGTGATAGTGCTACCCACTGGGCCACTCTATTTGATAAGTAGTTTTTATTTGCTGCTGAAATCAGATCTCAGTTTCTGCAGGCTTCTCATTTCTCTGCTCTCATCTAAAATACCTGGTTACATCTTAAATACATCAGAAAGTATGTTGCACTTTCATATAAAGGACAGTTTCATTCCATTATGTGTTTGTGTGTAAGTAGGATAGAATGGACATGGGGTAAGGCCGGACTGAGTGAAGCTATGCGCTGCATGTTACTCAAGAATTAAATACAATTTTACCCATGTGAAATCAAAACAACAGAAAGTGTGGATAGTATATAAATCTAGGTATGCTAAATATTGCAATGCATGGTAAACTTGACTATTTAAACAATGTCCACACAATACAATGTTTCAATAACACTCTCATGTGTTAGGGTACAAATGTTATATATGACTTTGATTTGTCGGGTGAGCCTCTCAAAGTTCAACACCCAGTGGTTTAATAACTTTTAATTACAAATACTTTCACACCTTGCCATTGGTGTAGTTATCTTAGTAATCATAATTTAGTAGAGCATGCACCTATATGGTTTGATTGTTGTAGGGATTCCAGGGAAATAAGTGGAAGAGTTTGTCTGAGCCTTATGAAAAGTTAATTTGGTGCAAACCAATAAAGACAATCTGTGGCAGGAGACCCAGGCTTTTATTTTGATTTATCATAAAGCTTGTATCATAATTCTTATATCACCAAGGCTTTATTATCTGATTATTTTAAGGCTTAATACTATTATTAAGCTGGATCCAAAACAAAATGAGGGACTCAAATAAAAAAATCTAGCTGCAACGAACTTCACCATACCTTTCTCCACAGCAACGTCCCGTGAGAGTAAACCCCGGGCTCAGTGAATGGCTAATGCTCCCTGATTCAACTGCTGCTCTGGATTTCTTGTCATGTTGATCTTCTTCAGTTAGCAATTTGGCCTTGGTTCGTAATGTAGTCACCCAGCATCATCCCACCCTGGCAGTGGCACTCTGATGTGAGATTCTCTCAGAAAAAATAACAATTACTGATGAAAGGAAGGAAAAGAAAAAAAGGTTGTTTTTCTGCCTCCATTTGAAGATTCATCAGTAATCAAGGGTTAATTTCACACCCCAGTGGATTGCCTGCTTTAATCTCTATTCAGAGTAATTAAATCTGTCTAATAAAGTGAGCTCTTTGTCTCTTCTGTTCTTATTATTTTACATGCTTCACATCTCATCTCCTGAAATACACACCATTGTTTCTCCCCTGACAGGTGGAGCCTATCCTTAAAATTAAAACATTCCTGACCTACGTGAAATGACAAGGTGCAGAGACATAGTAAGGGGAGTCTGAGAGAGTGGCAAGGGGTTAAGAGAGAAAGGAGAATCCACATAAAACTCTGCAGGAGCGCAAAGAACAGCTGACATGTTCATTTTTCCTCCCTCTGCTTATTCTCATTTTCTCTCTCTGGCTTTTATTCAGGCAAATGGAATCTGAAGATTTGACCCTGTCAATCAGAACCAGTGACAAGTTTAATCATGGAGCGCCCTCCACAAAATCATGGCTAAATAGGAATGCAAATAATAGAGCACCAGGGCCTCTTATAAATGCTAATCAAGAGGACTAATCAAGTGACAGGTCCACAGATCCGGCTCTCTCGACGAGTCACTCAAACTTTTCTCTCGAATTGCTCTCTTTCTTTCCTTCTCCTCCCAATTCAGACCATCTCTCCCTTTCAGAAGAGGCAGAGATCCCTTCTAAGCACTTCTTTGTGCCACTGGTTGCTTCCCTGAAATCCGCCCAATGTTTGGTCCATTTACATCTAGATCATTTCCCAATTATTAAATATGATTGCATTTACCTTTAACACTGTCATGTATTTACTTTAGCTTTGAGCCGATTTGTGCTATTGTTTAGATATGCAATCAAATCGTATTATCTGATAGCTCCATTTTTCCTTCTCAGAGACAGAATGGCAGCTTATTTCAGAGCAATGTAAATGAAACCATGCCAATCCACCACTCTCTGATCCACCATGAAAGCACAGACCTTTGTAAAGACTTTGAAATGTTGATTTAGGTCTGGTTTGAGGATGGGAGATTCTCCCCACTGCACCTTTACAAATACAATTGATCCAAGCTTTATGTGCGCTTCAAAGTTGTGATGGTTGCCTCACTCCCTCTTCCTCTCCAGTTGTCTGAGATGTCAAAGCTAAATATGAAGTTCAACACTGGCACACCTGCATCAAGAGTCAAGAGCTGGTTTTGAAGTCCATTGTAGAATATAGGACTTGAGCATGGGCATGTATTCTTACTGGATCACACAAGAGCCTTAAATGATCTGTTATATACAGGTATCAAAACACATTATATTCTGTGAAACAGGCCAAAAGTGCCATTGACTGGACAGTACCATAATGACAGTGTTTTTATGATACTGTAATGTAAATATGAAGGTTATGCTAACAAAAAACCTGTGTGGAAATAATGTGTAAATGTGTCAGAGATGCTACTGAAAACACGAGTGGAACGCTGCAAGCTACACAGCATCCCTAATGCCACTGCATTTTTTATTTATGGAAATTCACAATACTTCAACATACAGTAATGCACCGGTAAAAACTTTACCGTCTAATGGAAAGCCATAACTCTTAAGATGATGGTATGATGGACCTGACACTTAATTAAGCAAATGTCTGCAATTCTGAACCCACTACTGGAAATGCATTTTCCTAAAATTCATTACAATGTTTTCGATTATAATTCATATAATCACCCTGACAATTTGAGTGAAAGATTTTCATAAATTCGTATTTGGCACTACTGAAAAAAAAGAACTGCTTTTATGAATTTGGCCATGGCAGTTCCTTTGTACAAAATAGTGTTGTAGTAGACCATAAAGAGTGGTCTTGTCTCGGCTCGATCTGAACCACATTTGGACCAGCTCTTGATTTGACAAAATCTGCACTTAGATAACAGGATAACAGGGACAATAGTCACTGCTCTTCTCGTTCAGTATCTGGTCAATTAACACGTTTTATTTTAAAATGTCTGAGGGGCCTAAGCCCCACTGAGTATTTATGTGGGCACTAAAACATTTAGTAAATCAAAAGATGTTTTTTGGAATACTGTAAATTTATGTTGGAATAACATTCATATGGGTGGCAGCACACTTTGGCTGAGAACTTAACTGGCTGTACAGAGCCCTGCCTTTACCTTTATAAGCCACATATGAGATTAATTAGTTATGGAACTGAAAAATGAATTTGGCATTATTTGGCATGAAAGTTTTTGCATTATTGTCTGGCTTATAGCTTATCATCCAACATCAGATCAGTGGAATGTTTTCAAGGAAGAGTAAAAGTTTTTGTAGCAGGAAAAGGATGACAAACATAGCAATTCCCATGTTTTTGTATGTAATTTATGGGTGTTCAAAAACTTTTGGCTATATAAATAATGTCCCACTTATAGCCATGTTTTAATAGGCTGCAATTCAGGGACTCTATTTGTCCAAATACATTTTAGATGGTATTAGTTACTGAACTAATCTAATCTTTTTTCCATCAGAACATACTTTGCCATTGTTTGTATATACTTGTGTCATGTTTTATTATGAGAATGTCATCTTTAGTTCATTCGGTTTCAGCAATCAATCATTTCTGTTTAGGGATGTCTTTGATACATTATTTAACTGTAATCCTAAGCGTCCCAATCTGATTTTGCTTGTCAGTCAGATTTACAAAGAAAAACATAAACACAGTCTTGCAACTGGTAAACCAGCAGTAGCAAGCTCTATGTTTCCCCTTAAAATGATGGTTTACAAAATAATTCCCATGAGTCTATCTGAGTGCTTGCAGTGCTTCATGTCGGAAATCCAGATAACTTTGTCTGGCAATGCTGAAGGGAAAAAAAGTCTTGCTGTGAGAGTGAGAATGAGAAGCTTGTCATGTGCTGCAACAAATTCTCCAACAATCGACATATATAAAAACTGAAGTGAATATTTACAAGATGTCATTCGGTTATTTTCTTCATGACACAGCATGTACAGTGCCTCCGGAAAGTATTCACAGCGCTTTACTTTTTCCACATTTTGTTACGTTACAGCCTTATTCCAAATTGTATTAAATTA
>JAVSBV010000037.1:728931-740012 GCA_033117975.1 Parotocinclus spilosoma | reverse complement strand
TTATTGCTACTTGTCCCAACTTTTTTGGGATTTGTTGACACTGTGAAATTTTGAAGCAACATATTTTCCTTTAAAATTCACAATTTATTTAGTGTCCCCACTATTTTAGAATCCGCTTTGTTGAACAACTTCAGATCTGGGATGTTGGTAACATTCCTCACATGAGCTGCTTTCAAAACATTTATATTGAATTAAGGAGATTACTTTGACCTGGTCATTACAAACTTTATTAACTTTATTTTTCTTTAACCATAGTTTAGTATAACAAGATTGTTATCTAACCGAATGACCCACATTCTCCTGATATTCAGTTTATGGACATATGTTCTGGCATTTAAAATTTTAAATTTGATGGTATAATTCAGAATTAATTGTTCCATTATTTATGGCAAGCAGTAATAGCCCAGATGCACTGATGGTCCTACCACCACCAGGTTTTACAAAGAACATTAGTTCACTGTCCACTCGAGTCCACTGGAATGCAGTGTTTTTCCTTCTCCAGGCATAAACCAGTAACACAAAAAAGTTTTACTTTTAATTTAAATGAACTATTTTACAAAAACATTTTGGTAATCTGTTCATAAAATAAATAGATTTCTGCCTTGTCAACATAATTTTTAGCAAGCAGTGAAGTTGGCCTAAAGCAGCTTTAGGTATGCTTAAAAATGTAATTTTTACAGTAATTACATTAATTACATTAATTACATCATCAATAAACAAGATGCTGAAGATGACTTTCCTTTAATACAAACCAAATCATTTAAATACAGCGTGGGCCCATTTGTTAAAAATACATTTACCCAAATCTTGGGATATTTACATATTCAAACAGATACAAATACAAAGTCTGATTTATTTATACAGTACCCTCCACAATTATTGGCATCCCTCGTTAAGATGTGTTCTTAGGCTTCTAATACATTCTTTTTTTTTTATAATATAGGACAAAAATAAAGAAAACAACATTTTAAACAATAGAGGAATACAGAGAAAGATCTTTAACCATTCCTCTTTGCACAGTCTCCCTAAATCATTCATAGTACTGGGTCCTCTTTTATGCACTCTCCTCTTAAGCTCACCTCACAGGTTTTCAATTGAGTTAAGGTCTGGGGACTGAGATGGCCATGGTAGGAGCTTGATTTTGTGTCTGGTGAACCATTTCTGTGTAGATTTGTCCATGTTTAGGGTCATTATTTTGCTGAAATACACAATGACAGACAGTCTTCAGCTTGTTTTCCAGGCAACAGGAAACAGGCCCACAGCATTACATTTACATTTAAAGTATTTAGCAGACATCCTTATCCAGAGCAACTTACAAAGTGCTTTAAGACATCAGTAATATAACTTCCTAGTAATCATTAGGATGATTTTTTAGAGAGAGAGAAAAAGAGAAGGAGGGGCGTGAATAGTCGAGGTAAGAGCAGAATAAATGGCTCTTCAAGTCTAGGGCAACAGTGGCAATGAAAATCTCCCTTTATTTTACAAAAAAATCATTGGGAGGAATGTGAAAGTCACTCAACCTTCTTGTGCAGCCTAAATCATTACCTAATTGATAAGACTTTAGTAACAGATGAATAAAATACATTAAAATAGAATACAGTTAAACAAAAAATAGAGATTATAAAACAAAAGAATATAAGGCAATAGTACATGTACATACACATTCATACACACGTGTACATATTAACAGAGAATATGCATATCGGCATTAATCCAGTAAATGGAGTCATTGGTTTCCATGCTCTTAGCGGGAAGAAAATACAAAAGACAGTTGATATTAACATTATTAACATTAGTGAAGGATAAAAGCATTCAGATTGGATAAACTTTATTTTAGTTACCTGCCATGTAAGCTTCTTGGCCCAACAGGCACACAAAGACTGGTCAATGAAGGCTGCAATGGAGAAAGTCCAGGACAACCATGCTGTGTTTATCTGCTGAATTCATAACAGCTCTTATAAAGTTAGGATGGAGACAGAAAAGAATCATCACCACAATTGACAGACTAGCTAATGATGTGTTGCTGAGTGGCAACAGTTGCAGACGAAGGGACCTCTTCAGGCAGGAGGGCACCAGAGGCTGACACCAGAGATAATAGCAGCGCATTGTGTGCCGCTCCCACTCGTGGCATTTGGAACGGAGCGTCTCTGATCCCCCTGGACAAATGATCCGTGCTTTGCCAGGGAATGTCAAACTTTCAATCAGCTCGCCTGAAGGATCCTGGCTGGACCTGCTCTCTTAACCCTTGAATTCATTAATAATTAGATTAATTGTGTGAAGCTGGGGGTAGCTAAATGCCAGACACCATCTGAATACATAGGTGGCACACTCTTCTTGGAGTCTGTCTGTCTGTATATCTATCTCTTCATCTATTTATCACACATACAACCCACATCATACAACCCTCAATTCCAATGAAGTTGGGACGTTGTGTAAAACATAAACAAAAACAGAATATGATGATTTGCTAATCTTTTTAAACCTATATACACTTGAATACACTACAAAGACAAGATATTTATTATTCAAACTTTATTGTTTTTAGTAAATACACACTCATTTTTTAATTGATGCCTGTAAGACATTCCAAAAAAGCTGGGACTGGGCAAAAAAAAAAAAAAAAGGAAAGTTGAGGAATGCTAAAAAAACCCCCACCTGTTTGGAACATTCCACAGGTGAGCAGGTTAATTGAAAACAAATAGTGCAACAGTTTAAGAACAATGTTTGTCATCATATAATTGCAAGGGATTTCATCATCTTCAGTCCATAATAACATAAAGAAATTTAGAAAGTAAGTGGCAAATCCAAAAACCAACATTGAATGCCCGTGACCTTCAATCTTTCAGGTGGTACTGCATTAAAAACCTACATCAATCGGATATTACCACATGGTAATACTTCAGAAAACTATTGTCAGTGAACACAGTTGATCGCTCCATCTACAAGGGCAAGTTAAAACACTACCATACAAAGCTAAAGCCATATATTAACAACACCCAGAACGCTGCCGGATTTTCTGTGCCCAAACTCATCTAAGATGGACTGACTCAAAGTGGAAAAGTGTCCTGTGGTCTGACCAGAAAATCATGGACTTTGTGTCCTCCGGGCCAAAGAGGAAAAGGACTGTCTGGATTGTTATCAGCGCAAAGTTCAAATGCCAGCATCTTTGATGGTATGGGGGTGTGTTAGTGTCCATGGCATGGGTAACTTGCACACCTGTAAAGTCACCATTAATCCTGAAAGGTACATACAGCTTTTGGAGCAACATATGCTGCCATCCAAACAACGTCTTTTTCAGGAACATCCTGCCTATCTCTATCTTTTGATGTGTTGCAGGCATAAAATTTGAAATTAGTGAATATTTGCAAAAAATATATAAGTTAATCCATTTTAACATAAAATATCTTGTCTTTGTAGTGTATTTAATTGAATATGGGTTAAAAATGTTTTACACAACGTCCCAACTTCATCTAAATTGGAGTTCATTCATACTAGTGTTGTAATGAAGACCACCAGAGCCCAGTCCGAGTAAAGACCAAGACGTGGAAACACTGCATCTTTTTAGCAGGTCAAGACCAAGTTGGGAGTGGCCGAGATAAGACCAAGACCAGATTAAGTTTTTTAATGCAATCATAAAAAGAAGTAAATAAAAGTTTTATTAAGTTTGTAATTAACTTTACATTTACAAAGTTTTACTCTTGGAAGAAAACGATGGAGATGATTCTTTTTCTCTCAAATGTTATCACAAACTCTTACAGTCATAAAGTCAAATAAATATATCCAACAACATCCATTGCATGCATTATTAAATAAAAAAAACATAATAATAGCATGTAAATCTGCTCTTAAACAAAAAACTATACTAAACTACTGTATACTAAGTAAGTGAAGTGACAAAGTTTTTAGACTATTCACATAGGAGACAGCTGGTCTCGACAACAGTTTTAACAACAGTTCACCTTACCCCAAGTCCAAAACAAGACCACTCATTTGTAATACTACAGTGCTAGTAAATACACTGTATATACACAGAAGGGCCAAAATATTATTACCCCTCACAAAGTAAATAACGAATAATGTTGATCTAAAGTTTATCCCCTAATTTTGTGAGCAGTGTATTAGACAGTAATCAAACAGTTGTTTCTTGTAATCAGTGTGTTGAGTTCAGAAGAAATAAGCAGAGGTAAATACCTGTGGTGCAATGCGCAAATTAATATGGCCAGTCAATTGGGTTGGATCATCTCAGAAACAGCAAGGCTTGTGAGGTTTTCCCAGGCAGAAGTGGTAAGCACCACTTCAACAGAGGTTGAAAACAACAAACTACAAAACCCATGCCAGGGTGTTGGGCAAATACGGCTCTTCAAGGACAATAAAGGCTATTCTGTCAGTCAGCTGCACAAAAGGGTTACTGGTGAACAAATCATATACATTTTTAATGCTGGTTACAGTAAAAAAGTGTCACAACACACAGCTCATGACACTTACTGCAAAGTCACTGTTACTGGTCAGAATACTAATCAAGTAATTCCCCTGTCCACCTTTGAAAGTGGCTTGCAAGTGTCAGAACTGAATTTTGGGGCAGTGAAAGGTGACCTGGTCTGATGTGTCCCATTTTCTCTTGTACTACTGGCTATATGTTCTCTGTTCACTTGAGGAAGTGAAGGCACCAGGATGCAATGTTTGAAGAAGACAAGCTGAAAGAGGGCGCGTGATACTCTGGGCAATATTCTGCAGCTAAACCCTTGATCAGGTCCTTTACCTATTATTTACCAATTTAACATGTGCCTCCCATGTAAACATTTTTGCAATCCTGGAGGTTATAATGTTTTGATTCAATTAACCATGTAAGTAAATCAATCCAACATCCAACCCACTAATGAATTTAATTAATAGAAACTTAGATATTGAATTTTAAAACATTCTGAAAAGGCACATTAGCTCTTTATAATTTTTTTTTATAACAGAACTCACCCATGCACCCATCTATCCATTGCTGTAAGCTCAGAGGCCGTAACTGTATGGATCTCCATTAGGCCCCATGTGTTCCAGTGTTCCTCCAGTCTCAGTGGATTCCTCAAAAAGACAGTTGGCTGGCATGATTTATCTGTGCCACTTACTTATTTTCATTTTGCCACAGGGCTCCTGCCAGCATCAGGGGCTTCCATTTGCAGTGTGACAGCTCTGTCTCCAGGGCTCTGCCTTTCCATGCAAAACCAGTGCATCAAACCAAATAAAGTCCCAACCACTTAAGTGACAGAGGAGTGATCAACAACCATCATCCCCTTCAAAACACATCAGATGCCGAACAAGAGTACACAAAGTAATGTACCATAGTAACTCACTTTCTACATCAAGGCAGACTGGCAAAGGCGTTTAGCCCATACTGGGCTTTTGTTTTAGCAACTCAGTGTGATCTCTCCAAGATGATTTTTGTGGCCAGTGGTGGGAGCACAAAATGTGTGAGCTGAAGTTCAACAAGTCACCTGCATTTTATCTTAATTTTCAATATACAGTACTGTGCAAAAGTCTTAGACCACAATTAGATTAGATATACAATTGTTTTAGCAAAACTTAGACTTTTATTTACTTGCAAACTGTATGAACCCTAGATAACTCATGTTTTGTCTGGTTAAATTAATTTCATATGTTAATAATGTTTAGCAATTATTAATTCCCTTGAGATAACATCTTTTTCAGGGACCTAAATGCATTTATCAACAAGACAAAAACAAGTAAAATCAGAAAAGGTTAGGATTGAAATCCCTTCCAGTCTTCCTTTGAGGAACATTTCAGTCATTTTTCAGACATTTGTTGACCACTGGCGATCCTCTCACCACCTTTGCTCTTCAAAGACTTAACATTTTAAGGTCATCACCTGTTGGAATTTACACTATGCTTCAGTTTTTTAGTAGTAAACAAAATACCAATTTTGTTTGGAATGTGTTGCAGCCCTGGAATAAAGAATGGATGTTTATTAACAAATACAATTAAGTTGACAAGATAAAACATGAAATATGCTGAGTTCATATTGTTTGCAATGAAATACAAGTCAAAGTAAAAGTAAGTAATGTGCATTTCCCCTACAGTGCCCTAACTTTTTATGATTTGAGGTTGCAATTATATCTCTTTCACTTATTATTGCATTTTTTAGAATACAGCCAGAAAATACGGGACATCTGTGAATAATGTTATAAAACAACTTCTATATACTAGCATGGCAGCTATTTAGTGGTGCCTCCCCTTACACTTGAGCAATAGCAGCATCTTGCAGCTGCATCAGAGTACTGAGTAGACCCTTGTACCCTCTGTAAAAACTTCCTCAGGAATGGTTTTTTGGAAAAAAAAAAAAAAGTAGTAGCCAAAGCCACTTTTTTTGAAAGAAGAACAGGGTAAAGAGGCTAAGACATGCTAAAGCTAACACTGACTGGAATGAAGCTGAACGGAGTGACAAATCTTCAACTTTTTGATAATATGTTATGTATGGTCATGAATATCATTGCTAAAACAACAAATCTAATGGTGGCATAAGACTTTTGCACAGTACTTTTTTCCTAATTGTAAGGGTGTTGTCTCTCTGGCAACCTCAATAACCTAAATGAGCTTGGTAAGAAAATGGCCAGTGTTGGCATGCGTCAAGCTTATGGTGATGAAAACCTTCCTCTACCCTTCATTGATCCTTTCTACAAATTCACTGATAACAAACACTATATTAGGGACATAAATAGAAAATTAAATAAGAACTGTCACAATGGGTAACATGCAGCAATGAAGCACCTATTCTGCCTCCCATTTTCTGGTACACAGAATTATTTCCTTCATGCTTGATAACCGAATTACAATATGGCAGGTTTCCCTGGAGCCACTGGTTTGTTAGTGTCTGTTTCGCAAGCTGTGGCATTTCATGTACAGGTGCCAATCAAAAGCCGGCAGAAGGGAGAAATGCAAATGAAGGGTGTGTATTGCACGGCTGTGTGTGCACACGTGTGTATGTGTGTTTAATTCCCCATCTCCACTGATGACAGACAGCTGCAGTTTTGATCCAGCTCCCCAGCCATGCTCCCACTCTAACCCACTTACTAAACGTGGCAGTAAGTGGAAAACAGTTAAGCTAAACCTTATGCTCTTCATGCTTCATGCCCTACTGTTGTTGGTGAAATTTGGTGGTTCCAGTGGCAGACACCAGGGTAAAGCAGAGCTGGAGAAGAGTGAATAAATCACTGAATCGAGATTGGTGTACCTTATCAAAAGCTACATGTGTTTGCTTGCGTAGCAACTTCTGAATGTAGTGCAACATTCATTTCTGCATTCTGCATTCTAGTATGAAACAAAGCTGCCCTATCAATTATCCAGTCCTCAGATTAATGAAGCTTTCAGTCTTATGGACATTTGATGGACATTTGGTCTTCATAGGATATGAACCTATGAAGGGTTAACAGCACAGAAAAACATTGGTAACTCACTCTTCAGTCAGCATGACTTTATTGCTTTAATTGATTCTCTCCTCTCTCTCTCTTTCTCTCTTTCACACTCTCCACTCTCTCGCTCGCCTCTTCCTCTCCTGTCTCCAGGCGACACTTTTGTTGCATTCCATGAGGTTGATAAATCAATCCATCAAAAAATTCTTTGCGGTGAAACTCAATCAAGAAAGGTCATGTCGGCGGGAAAAGAACAGATTAAATTAGCATTGAATTAGACATGGAAAGTGAGCTCTGTCAAAACCATCACAGTGCTCAGCACAATTAGAATATGTTAATTATGCATTTCATTAAGGGCCCGGGCGCTCTTTGAATGTGAGATGAAATGTCACTGGTGTAGGCAGCCGAAAAATGGAAGATTGCCAGGCACAACTTTCTTTGTGCGACGCGTGACACCTTCATTAACATCAGGGATTGCTGGTCTGATTAGACTTTTTGTATTAGTGGAAGCCTTTAGGCCTTCAAATGCCTTTCTCCCCTGCGTCATGATCTGCCAGCTGAAAGCTTCCACGTCTTGCATTTATTCATTTTCATTATGATCACCTATTCATTCCGATTCAGTACGCAATATTGTTTCAAAAATGCGTCTTTGTAAATAAAATCTCAAGACTGCATGTGTGGAATTTAGGTGAACGTAAAAGTCACCTACCACCAATAATATGGACATCAAACAGTATTAAATCATATGAACCTACAGAAATAATTGGATTCAGTGATAATAATGGCCTACTAAATCCAAAATGACAGATTTCCAGTGTAAAAAGCTGTAAGAAGCAAATATCCAATCACCGGGATTGTCTTTGTTCCATGTAAGGACATAGGTGAATGGAGACAAAGTGGTAAGGGATCTGGCTCAGTCATGAAGACAGAGAGACCCCTATCCTTTCTAATATAACTGTGCAAGAAGCACACATAACTGAGAGAGAGAGAGAGTGATAATGAAAAAAGAGGGAGGGCTGAACACAAATGGTTCGCTGCTCCCGATGACTTACACTCCAGCTCAGTCAAACTTTTAAAAACTTCATTAAACCGAAATGAAAGTGCTTTGCAGCACACTTCAATTTAATAGAGGATGCGTTAGAGCCGGAGCAGGCTGCCAATTACGGCTCTCACTGAATTTCCAGAGTAGTGATGACTCGGAGCTCAAACTCTAAGTCTAAGTCTGTGACTGTCTGTGCAAGCTACTTTATTTAACACAGACACAGTGAGACCTACACTTGTAGAAATATCCAAGTGGAACAGAGTAATAACATTACAGTGATACTAACATCTATTCATAAATAAATAAATAAATAGGTAAATAAGACAGTTAAGGCGAATTAACAAAAAATAATGCTGATAAAATCACAGCGTTACTATTCTTCTACGGTAGTCGTATCCACCTGACAACCTTCTCTTTGGATTCAATTTTGCATAAGTAGTTGTATATTTGAGGCTGACTATATAGTAGTGAAGTTGACCAGTATTATCCAAAACATGCTTCACATAATAAATATCCCATATATCAAGACCCAGACCGTCATCAGACCCACTTTACAGTGAAATTTCAGTAAAAATCATGGCTGTAAAAAGTTGGATTGATGAGCAGAACATCAGGACACACCACAAATATTCACTACAGGCATAAACTACATTTCCCAAAATGCCTTAACATCTTTTCAAAAGCTTTAGTGGTAAACACTTTCAACTAAAGCCACACTATAGACAAGGTAAATGTATCTCAAAGTTAAGTATATATCACATACTGTATTTTGGTGAACCACTGTTTAACCTATCAAAAGTATAATACAACCCCAATTTTAATTAAGTTGGGATGTTGTGTAAAAGACAAATTAAAACAGATTTGCTTTTTCAACCCATATTTAATTGAATACACTACAAAGACAAGATATTTAATGTTAAAACTGATCAACTTAATTGTTTTTGCAAATATTCACTTATTTTGAATTTGATGCCTGCAACACATTTCAAAACAGTTGGGACAGGGGCATGTTTACCACTGAATTACATCACCTTTCCTTTTAACACTCAATAAGTGTTTGGGAACTGAGAACACTAATTGAAGTGTAGATGGAATTCTTTCCCATTCTTGCTTGATATACAACTTAGTTGCTCAACAGTACGGGGTCTCCATTGTCGTATTTTGCGCTTCATAATGCATATTTTTACATATTTTCATTGGGAGACAGGTCTGGACTGCAGGCAGGCCAGTTTAGTACCCACAGTCTTTTACTATGAAACCATGCTGTTGTAAATAGAATACTGACATAAGCAGGAACGTCCCTGAAAAATAAGTTTATTGGATGGCATCATATTCAAGTTCAAGTTTATTTATTTATATAGCACCTTTTACAATGGCATTGTCTTAAAGCAGCTTCACAATATTACACTGTCCTAAAAGGCCAATCCCAAGTTGAGAAAGCCTAGGGCGAAAGTGGCATGGAAAAACTCCCTAAAATTGTAGGAAGAAACTGTTACGAGATGTGGTGGTGTTTTAATTTGGACCCAAGTATGCAGGATAAACATATCCCACGTCGCATAATAATAATGGGGAAATAATATAGAACAACTGAAAAGGGATGAAGAGTGGAGCGTAAGGCTTCAAACATAATAAAACCGAAAGGATAAAGGGGCAGGCTGAGGTTGCGTCCCAAGTGGGAGCCGAAGCGCCAGTCGGGGCAAAGGTGCAGAAAGCACAGTTTTGTGACGTCACTTTAAAGGTGAGGCACGGAGGTAGTCCAAATGGCAGGGAGCGAGGGTGAGCTCGAATGTGCATGCAATTACATAAAAAGCCTAAGCCGGGACACGTCTTATAGAGTGTGTGTGAGCGCCGGATGGTGTACTTCTAACACAGAACCGGGTTGCTGCTGTAAAGAGTGGAAAGGACGCCGCAGCGCCAGAGGGCGAGCATGACCTCGAACGGGCACGTAGCGCGAGGGGGTGAAGAAATCGCGGAAGTGGCCGAAGCACGAGTGTGAATAACTCACAAAAGGCGAGAAGCGCCAGAACACGAAAATAAACTCGGATGCGCCAAGAGCGCGAACGCAAATAGATCGTGAGCGGTGCTGAAGCGGCAGAGGGCGAGCGTGAGCTCCAAAACAAAGAAGCCAGACCGGGGCGTGTCCTATTAGGACAAACACCCCTACTGGAGTGAGGCTAGGTAGGTACCGACGACTGAAGAGCACAAGCTCAAAGCATGCGAGGAGCGCACGAGTATGGAGCGGGAAAACCCTCAAAGTGCCCCTAATAAACTAAATACCTGGGGGGTTACCCTCCCATACCAGTCCATTGGCCCTAAAAAGCCCCCGGACTTTACCACTATCTCTAGGGAATGCGGAAGGGCGCCGGTGGTCAGATGCGCGAACCGAACGGAGATGGAACCCCGAGAGAATGATGATGACCTGGCCCCGAACAGGCCCTCCATCTAGACATAATTAAGATAGTGGATATAAAGCCGTCCCACCGATGGCTCTGTAATGGCGACCGGCAAGGACGGCCAAAAGCACCGGGGTAAGGTAGGAACCCTAACAGAAACCTTGGGAGGACCAAGACTCAACAGGGGACCCATCCTCCATGGGTGGCCTAGATGCTAACTAAATAAACACC
>JAVSBV010000037.1:705001-722780 GCA_033117975.1 Parotocinclus spilosoma | reverse complement strand
ATATCGTTAGCCCCTACATGAATAACTATCCTAGAGAATCTACGGCTCTGGAGCTCACTAAGGCTCCCTAGTATGTCTGGCGCTCTGGCTCCAGGGATACATAAAACCCTAGCTGCTGGTGTCCCTAAAGGGGTAGCTAGTTTCACGTGCCTCGGAATAGAGTCACCTATGACCAGAGCTCTTTCAACAGGCTTCTCAGTGGGTGTTTCACAGAGGAGGGTAAACCTGTTGGACACGTGAATGGGTAAAGAGTGGTGCTCAGGTGGGCTAGCCCTATGAGTACATCGCCAAACCGTCACCCACTTGTCCTGCTGCAAAGGCGCTGACTGAGGGGGGCACTAACTATGCCTGTGGCATATATAATAATAATATTAAGGTAGTTTCAAACAACAAACTGCTAGGAGCTAGTAGCGCGTGTGTAGGAGCGAAGAGCGAAGATTTCTGAGAAATCACTCAGTTCAAATCATCTTACAAGCATGAGACTCAGAATGTGTGCTGCACAGTCAGCAATGGAGGGCAACGCCAAGGCTGCGGAGGCAGCAACAACTTATCAGATGCTAGTGTTTGCTATAAGAGCTTTTATTATAGTTGATTCTAGCAAGCAAAAATGATATTTGTTTGTGTTCTGTAAAACAATGTTAAGTTGATCTCTGTACACATTACTTATTTTGGATCACTGTCCTGCTGGCAGATCTAGTGATGACCCATTTGTAGATTTTTGGCAGAGACAGACAGATTTTGATTTAAAATCCCTTGATATTACATGGAGTCAACAATGTCATGTACCTTAACAAGATTACCAGGGTCTTTGGAAAAGAAAAACAACTCCACAACATCACAGACTCTCCGTTGTATTTGAATTATGTGTTCTCTTGTATTTCCCATGTTGACCAAATGGCTTGGAGAATTTGACCTCTGTGTCAAAATTTTGTATATATTGTACTGCTCACAAAAAAAAATCTAACTTCAAATGAAATATCCTTTAATTAAATAGCCCCTAATTTTTCTAAGCAGTGTATATAAACTGCTTGAAAGTTCTTATGAGCTGATCAATATGAAAAAAATAATCAAAATTCAATTTTGTTCAATTTCGATTCAGTTCGGTTTCTAAGAACATTTAGAGGTGCCAATAATCTTTCAGGAGAAAAATGATGCGACCAAATACACACAGATCAACATTAAGACTAACAGCACTGTACAAAAATCTTAGAATGCCATTCAGTAAATTATTTTTATATAAGTTATTTTAGAAGTGATGATTGTAAATGCCTAATGTTAACGATTGGAACAAAATATTATAAACTTGGTTTTGTCACTACATAATACTTTTTTCCACTGATCATTATTCCAATCCTCACATATTGTAGCCTTTTTAACCTGTTCGCCTTCCAAAAAAAAGGGTTTCCAAAAGGTGTTTCCTTGGCTTCGACCCAGTCAAAAAGGCTTCAGACTGTAGAAGCATCAACTTAGCAGCTTGATGAAGCTGCCAGATGCTCCTATTGCTCAAGTGTAAGTGCAAACATCTTTGGAATGTGAGATGAAATTGAAGTACCCAGAGAAAACCCACATAGACACGGGGAGGACAGGCAGACTCCACACAAGAGGAGCCCACCCTCGGGATCAAACCAGGGGTCTCAGAGCTGTGCAGCTATATTATAAATCTCCTTTATTTTTGGTTGATTTCTGAGAAAGACACTGAGAAATACCTATATATGGTCATTATAACATTACTAAAACAATAGTGCAGTATATCTAAACTAATGGTGGCCTTAGACTTTTGCATTAAATACTGTGGATTATGGCCAGCTAAGCCCCCTGAAAAGGGCCCTTAAAAATCTGTGGGGTGAGCCGAATAGGAAATTTAACAAAAAGTGCTACAAGATTCATTGCAACTTGCTATAATCCTGCAACTGCAATTTATCACTAAATAAGTGTGAATATCAACTTGCTACGGACTTTTTTTTGGCTGCCAAAAAGCGTCTGGAACTGCTGCAACCTGGAGGCAGGATTTTGCTACTACAACAACAACCAGTAGCTTTCTGCATTCGGTTCAATGCACTTTTACAGTGCACATACCTTTTGAGGTCCCAAGGCACTCTTGGATCAGTTTGATTGGGGTGTTAATATTCCATATGGAAAGCAGAAGATGAATAAAAGCATGCTGATTGTACAGCTGAACACAACCATGTGTGGAAATGTTCATAGAGCACAACTTCCACTTGATTGCCAGCAGTTCATCAGTGCGTCTCTCAGATGTGTCAGTGTTCGTAGCCTGGGGCAGCTCGTTGCCTCCGATTGAAGCAGACATCGTGCAAATATGAAAGCAACAAATCACGCTTTTGGGGGGGTCTAATCCTGCAGCTTGGCCCCTGTGCTGTCGTCAGCACAATCACAACTGCCACAATGGGCTCTGCCCCCAGCCTGCGTCTCTCCAGATGCTCCTAGCTACAGGAGCACTAAGCCAGAATGTGGCATGTTGCCGCACACAGCAGTGCTGTTCCTGCAAAATGCTGTGATTGTGATACTGAGTGCAATACTTACAATTTAGCTGGAACCTATTATGGAAGAGTTGTGTGGTACACAGGATAATTCCTTACAACATTGGCACCGTTTAAACAGTTTCTCAAGGTGATACAGAGACAGTATGGGATGGTGTTCAGTCGGTGTTGTAAAATAAATGGAAGGAACTAGAGTATTATTGTATTAATTACTGTATTGTTTATACGCACACAAGGAGGGATAAATCATATATTATCTTCAAGGTGCAGGATTAGATACTTGATCGCTTGAATTGCCTTTTGGATATTTTGCTCATGTAGTTGTTCACAAGTTTGTGAACCTTGCCCTATCCTTGCTTGTCAACAACTGAGCCTCTTAGGGATGCTCCCTTCATACCCAATCATGACACTCACCTGTAGAATGTTCCAAACAGCTGTTTTTTAAGCATTCTTTTACAGTCCTTTGTTGCCCCTGTTCCAAATTTTCGGAACATGTTGCAGGCATCAAATTAAAAATGAGAGAATATAGGTTAAAAATGATTTACAAATCATCGTACTCTGTTTTTAATAATGTTTTACACAGCATCCTAACTTAATTGGAATTGGGGTTGTAAAATATTTTTAACAAAAAAATAAATGAAAAAAATAAAAAAAATAAATAAAATTTCATACTGAATATGCTTTAATACTGACAATAACCTAACAATAAGTTGTTGCTATGCAAGAGTAACAATTCCTTACCATGCTAAAACACATTATATTACAAAAGGCATATGGTTTGTGTAATAGGAACTTCAGTTGCATAAGTGCAAATAAGCAAAGATAAAAGGAAAAAGGGACTAAAAATGATTAGAAAGTAAACTATAAAATGTAGCAAATTATTATAGTCAGCAGAGGGATGGCGTTTTGCTGAGCAAAAAGCTGCTGTACTGTTAGTACAAATATCATTACAGTGATAAGCTGCATAAGGTTCTCTGATCATCTGATGCTTACACCAGAAGGATGTTGATCCCGTAATAGCTTTGGCTGTCAGGCTTCAGCAGCCTCCAGGTTATCTGCCACTCACTGCGACATGAATCAGTGGCGACTCAAGCAGATTCCAGACGTTCCCCTTCGTACTGTAAACACAGCAAGAGTTCGCTGACCTACAGTTCAAACATAGCCCATCTGCCAAGGCTGCAGCTGCAATCCCCACATTTCCCACCTCTGACCATTTCCCAAAGCCTCACGGCGCCGTTCTGTGTGTCTGAAGTGCTTTCAACGGGCCAACTTGTGATTTTTGCCTCTTCCTCCTCAAAGGTTTTGAGTTCAGGAAACAATTTGCAACAGGGAGTGTTGTAATCTTATCTCGGAAGAAAATATTCAACACACTGTGATGAGAGCACCAGCCGATGGAAAAAAGATTCCCTGTAATTGACAGTCAAGGCTAAACAATATGGCCAGTTCCTGCATCTGTCTTGGATAATATGTAAAAACCATCAAAATGTCCTAATAAAAACAGGCGGTTTGTACATCACTGTCTGGATACTCTCCCTATTATTTTGCTGCTCATTTGATATGTGACACTTAACCGCTCTGTGACATTTCCCCCAGAAATGTAAGCATGGTTCCAATCCAGTTAAAATGTTGTATTTCTGTGTGGTTTAAATCAGTATCTATATGCACACAACCCCTATTCAGGATGTCTGAGACAGTTCAGGTATGTACATATGCTGGAGATGTCTGTCTGTGTTCATTTATTTACAGCAGTGATGCAGACACAAAGATATCCATTAAGATAGAAAGATTAGGTTCTCAGAAAGCAACGTTAGTAAATAGAAAACACATTGAATATATTTACAAGGCGTAGTGATGGTGTAATAAGTGCTTTCATTTATTTGCCTCTTTTTTGTTCTCTTGTTGTCTCTTGTGCAAACATAGAAGGCACAAATAATTAATTGTTGGGGTTGTATTAGCTTGTGATTGTGCATCCGATTCGAGCTTGCCGCTAATGTGGCAATAAATCTCTTAATGACTTTGAATTATTGGCCTGAAATAATATCAGAAATGGCTAATTTCCTAGCCCTGAGCACATTGATGAAAGGATTTTCTTTTTAACGGCCTAATGCGATTTCATGACATTGAGCTGCTACCTCAAGAAGCCATTTCAAATGCCCTTGTGCCAGAAAATGCCTATCTTCTAACATGGTCATTTAAAATTTCCTCATTAAGTGCAAAGGCTAAATGACTCGGCGCTGACTTGCTGCAGTCACAGTGCACTTCCGTTTGACAAACCACTTCAGACGCTCTCGGTTTTAATTAAGAAACACAAATGGGCAGAATATCACATTTGTTTTGTCATATTATTCCCCCTTATCTTAAATCATCCTCTGGCCTCCATTTGGAAAGACATAGCTATTCTGAAGCATAAAGTCTTGACAGAGGGGAATAGTGGATCCATCGGTGAGGAAAGGCACTAAATAATTTATGGCTTTAATCTGTGCACTGAGGTGTGGGATCTCTGCCTGCAATTATAAATGCAGGCCTGGAATTATTGCTGAACACCAGAACTGCATTAAGAGTCACCCGACGAACGAGCGTGATTGCCTGCTCATTTCCAACAATGGGGGGCAAGTCGGTGTCAGAATGCTCAAATCACCAGCGAAGCACAGATGCTTTCTCCCATTTGCCATCGAATGTCAGTTAGCCGTTATGAAACAGATATGATAGGCAGTAGTAATTGAGAACTAGGGGAAAAATTGAATAGCATAAAATGTTTATGCATTTCGAAGGTAATTATACTTTAATAGCTCTGAAATGAGAGAGGCTGAGGGAGATATTTTTAATTGTTATACTATAGCTATGGTTGATAGCATAATGAAATGAAGGTTCATTAGCATATCTATGATATTACGGAAAAAAACAACATTTTGAGAAAAAGACGTAATTATCTTCTGTGATCTGACAAATTGTTTGCTATTGGTATAAAATCTTGCCCTATTGGTTTATTCAGAACTGACCAAATTACGGCCCATTTAGTCGAAGCCACATCTTGAACTCTAGCTCCTCAGTATGTTCACACAGCTGGCCAAGATACAGTAAGTACAATTGTCCTTTTGATTGTCCTTTATAAACACCTATAATGGAGTATTTATGTTGGAGACATTATATAATGATTTCTGTACTTTTGTGTGCTAGAGTGAAGAGAAACATCAAATTAAAACGTGTAATAATTTACTTCCCAGAACAGTTCTGTGAACTACAATCAGCATGTCGTTATTTAGGATTGACATTAGAAGACTCTGAAAAGATTCTAGTCATGTAGAATGATATGGTAAAGGCTGAGGATTTTGCATGGTCACAAATAGATTCCTTTGAGATTGTTTCCCATCTTGCTGTCTAAGTAAACAATGTCAATGATATTTAAGTACATTAATAATCTAATCTAATCTAATCTAATAAATAAACCAAATAAACAACTTTTTCATAAGTGAACAGGGTGAAAAGGATCAGTGGAAAAAGAGCATTATGGCATGATGAATCCACGTTAGATATACACACACACACACACACACACATATATACAATATATATATTTTTTTATTTATTTTTTGGATTCATCACACCATAATGCTCTTTTCCGATGATCTTCATCCCAATCTTTTTGAGTTTTATCATACCTCACCCTGTTCCCCTTCTGAAAAGGTGCTTTCGTTGCTTGTATTTTATATTAGACAGTCATCCTGATCACCAAATCACTTGATTGGCAACTCCAGCAGGTCTTTCATAATCCTATTCCAACTTTGTAAATTTCTCCGCCACTGTTAAAAGCCTTAAAAATCATTTGGTGTAAGGTCAGGATAAAATAAACACAAGAAGGCAGGTCGAAAATGTTAATGCTTTATTTGTACTGGTATAAAAGGTGCAGTATTTTCTGTCTCATGTTCAATCTTCTGATGAGACACTATTTTTCTGCAATGCTATATATACAATGATGTGAGACATGTTTATCTGTCTAAATCTGTTATCTCGCACATCGAGTCTGAGTCTAAACTGGTGATTAAACATTTATTAAAGTGCTTTTCTGTTCTATCATTGCAACACAAATATTTTACAGAGTAACATACTGTACAATTCTGTAAATGTTTTTCTAAATCTGTTTGGCCTCCTGAGCGAACACTGGAATGTCCATTCAGGTGTGTCCTCAGCTTACATTTAATGCATCACCCAAACTGTTTTTAAAAGGATTACAGTTAAAACTTGCCATATCATACAAATAAATAGTCATAGCCAGAGCTATTGCATGCAAACATCAGCAATTATGTTTCGAGCAATAATACAGTTTTATTACTGGTGACACAGTTGAGCAGAGTGCAAAGACTTAATTCAAAATATTAATTACATTATTTTTATTGTATTTAAATGTACTTCTAATCCAGCCAGTGTGTCCTGTTTTTAAGACAATGAAATGTTTATTCATTTTAAATGTACAAGCATACTACATAATGCTACTGGAAACATTATGAAAAAAATAATTTCACCCGTAATTTTTTTTTATAAAAGCATAGCAATTACAATTAATTACCAACAACAAAAACTACAGGTAGTAAAAATCAAGCCAATTACTCCTTGTCCATTTCAACAAACTGTGAATGATTCTCAGGAGATTTGCTGTGAGTTTTACTTAAGTGAAGCTTGACTGCGTGATTGCTGGCAAATGTCCTACTACAAAGCTTGCATTTGAATTTTGAGTCAATGTCTTCCTCTGCCATCAGTGCTTCTGTCACTCTAACGTTGAAGGCCTTTGCCAGTTCAGGCTCTGCTACCTTTGTCTGGTGCTCTACTGGCACTTTGCTCATGTCTTTGATCTGAAAACCAAGATGAGATTCAAGATGAGAGATAAACGCAGATGGCATTCTGAACTGTGACGCGCAGTCATTGCAGTAGAAGACCGGATGACCTGTGTCCATGTTCTTCAAAAATTTGGTCCCACCAGTTTTTCTAAGCTGGTACTTAACATTGGCTAGCCAGTGGCTAATGGTGGTCATAGAGAGTCCTGTGAACTTGGAGATATGCATCCGTTCCTGAGGTCCAAGATCAGAGAGAAGATACTTGCCCTCAGAAGTCTGAAAGAGACTGCTAGCGAACTGAGCTTGAAGGATAAGCAGGTGCTGAGGGTTCCAGTTAGACTGCCTACCTTTACGCTTGTGGACTGAATACACCTCGTTGGACACGTCCTCAAACCGCCTCACGTCTGACTCCAATTTCATTGCAGGCACTCTCGATGGCATTGAGGGCTTTGGCGTTGTGGCTTTAGGAAGAACCTTTACCATGTCAGCGATGTCAGACAGTGCATGTTTCTGAGGCATGGGGGTAGAAGACTGCAAAGACAGGGAGGAACCCAGTTTATTATGCTTGTTTTTTGTTAAGTCGATCGGCTGGTCGTTACTTGTGAACAGGAAGTTATCGGCGGACCTGACGACAGCTGATGATCCAAGTACTGAAGCTGGTTTCTCAAGATCTCTTTTCAGCTGTGAGAATATGGATTGGGTACGCTGAGACAGAACACCTTTTCGTGGCTTATTTGCCTTTCCCAAATGATTGTTCAGGACAGACTGTAGTGCACTTAGAGGGTTTATGCTGAGGACTTCCTGAGAGTCGCTGACAAGCTCTGAGGAACTGCTGTGCCCATTGCTGGCAGGAGGGCTCGGCGAAAGGTTGGCTGTGTCAGAGAAAGCTGGGCTCAACTTCCCTTTGATCGTGTCATTCTCTTCACTTACACAGTCTCCATCCAGCTTTGAAGAGGAAGAGGAATCATCGTGACAATCACTGTCATCGTTCTCGGCCAGATCAAACTTACTGCTCTGGCTCTCTTTGTCATCTGATGCACCACCCTTCTCCTTTTTGATGTCCGGATTGTGATGTCCCTGGAAAGTCTCAAGTCCTCCAAGTCCCTGATAAAACTTCCCCTTGGGAGCGATGATCCGCAGTCTGTGGCTGTGATTCTGCTTAAGCTGGATGGGTGGAGATGAAGAAAGAGGGGCATTCTTGATTACACCTGATAGCTGGTAAGCCGCGTGTATGCTGGGGTAAGCGCTCCAGCTCGGTGTCCCCGTTTGAGCTTTGTTAATTGCTGTGGCCACTGTGTTGGCTAAAGACTTTAAGATATCGCCCCCTCCACTGGCTCCTTGCTCCAGATCCTCCTCTCTTAGATAGGGATATTTAGCAGTAGAGCCAGTGGCCTTTTCCGCACCCTCTTTCTGCTCAGCTTTACCTCTCTCCTCTTCGTCCTGGTCTGATTTCTTTTCCTTTTGCACAAGTTTTTGCAAATCGCCAGAGGCAGCGTTATTTGATGACGTCTTCTGTCCTTCTAAGTCATTTGCATTGGGTTCTGCCAGTGCTTGCATCTTCTCTATCGCTAAAGGGTCAAGAGTCAATTGCTTGCCCTTCTTGGAAGCTGAATTTGTCACCTTAATGAAGTGCCCAGTGACCATCATATGAGTAGTAAGCTGCTGAAGAGTATCATGAGAGCTTCCACATTCCATGCACTTCAGTATCTGGGATTTGCAGGTTTCAAACTGCCATGTGTAGCTAGCACCATTTTGATAGCCATATCGGTTGTTTGGTGTATTTGCAAGCCCAGATGATCTCTGAGCTTCGTTGTATCCTATAGCTCCAGTGGTTGAGTCAGGGGAACAAGGTCTTGTGGATTCAAACGCACGTTTCTTTGTTGGTGGAACTAATTTTGGAGTGATGACTGGAATGGGCTCTTTTAAAGGCACTTTTTGATAATGTTTAGTCTTAATCATGTGGACACTAAGATCTTGGAGAGAGTCAAAAGAATGTCCGCAAAACATACACTTCAGTACCTTCTGTGCATCCTCCTTGCCCTCCATGTCTTGCAGGTTCCTTTTCCGGCTCTTGGAAGATGAAGTCGAGGCAATGCCTTGTCTGCTATGGTTGTCATCTTGGTAGTGACCACTCTTGTTCATATGTACTGTCAGCTCAACCAAGGTGTCATATGCAGCACTGCAGTCTTTGCAGCGGAAGCGACTAGCACCAGTGAAGACCGTTCCGCACGCTTTGCTGTTTTGCCTGTACAGGTGGACTGAGCTGAACAAGTTGGGCTTTGACACAGGTTTTGGAGACAGTGTTTGCTGCAAGGTTTTGGACAGTGCATCCTGATGCCAGTCAAACTCTCGCTTGGTGCTTGCATTGGTGCTATCACAGTTTGGCTTGCTCCCAGCATTGTCGACCTTAAATTCTAATCCAGGATATGTCCAGTAGGAATCCGAGAGGAAATTCACATATGTGGCCCTCATTTTCTCAAGGCTACTATACGTCTCATCTTTTGGTTTTGAGATCTGTTTCTCATTGTTTCTCTGGCTGTCTGATGGAGACAATGACTTAAAGTCAGACAGTCTGTCACTGCCATCGCTCAGACGAGACTCAAGTTCAAGCTCCTGGTTGGACAGGACACTTGCAGGAGAATTTTGGAAGCTGTAGTTGCTTTTATTATCTGTTTCTTTGTCCTCCGGCATCTTAGCGCTGATCTTCTCAGAGCCATCCTCTTCGTTTGCCAAGTCATTCCCTCCCTCCTCCTCTGTTATTGGCTCGGGGACATCACCATCATCACCTGGCTCATACACTAAAATAAATATAAACATAAACTTTAGTCATTATACAGCTTTTCATGAAGCACATAGTGTGTATAGTGTAAGCTGGTTGATATAGAGGTATGCATCATTTAACATGAACATTAATATGAACATTAATATATTTAATTAGTTTTTAGGCTACTGGATATTGCCAGATAAGAACTATGTCTAAACAATATGCTATGCGTCAGACAATACAAGTAATTAACGAGTGATTAAAAATAGATATTTTTGTTTAAAAAATGCATTGATAGACTATAGAAGATCCTACAGATGAAACAGAGACTCAGTGAGAGAATGTGAATCAGTTTATATAGTAATATGCGAGTAAAAATACAGGTAGTGGGGGCAAATCTAATATGTACTGTTTACAATACTTGTTACAAATAATAGGAGAAAAGTCATACACACACACACACACACACGCACACACACACACAAGAAACTTGCAAAAAGGTTAAAAAACAGGAAAGCTGGTAATGTGAGCTCTGAGTGAATGATGGACTTTTGCTGCTCTCAAACTCTTAACTTGTGGATCCACAGCTTGTGTGAAGACTTATGAAGACTTATTATTTTACTAGACATATGATCATAATATACAATTATTATTATTTTTAAGACATTAAGAACAATTCAGATAGATGTTCACTGCCACATACCTATATAAATGCATTCTCTATATATCATATATCATGTCAATTACTTTTTTTTAGAGTGGTCAAAATTCCTAATGGCTGTCACGCAAACATTCAGCCAGATTTCCTTTCAGTTGATCAGTTGAATGGTTACAGAAATTATTTGATGTACTACATAACGAATGCCAGATATGTGATTTTATGTTATTTTGTATCAGGTTTTACTACTAAACATATATGTAGGGCTTGCAAAGCTTACAATAGTATTAAAATCTTTTTTAAGAAATTAATTCAGTTTTATCCGTCATAAGCCAAGCAGAAACTTACCTTAGCTGTATAGTTTTTTAACCTTTAACCAGCCTTAGATAACAATACAGTACAATAGTTTCTAACAGCCTAGGCTATATACTTTTGTTTCTTCTGGTAATGCTCTTTTACTAGTTTCTGCCTCTTTTTGTATAAGATTGTCTATTCTGGGCTTTAAAAGTACTACCTATGCAGCCCACTCTAGGTCTTCAGCCTTTGGTTTCTGAAAATAAGAATTTTTGAATCAATATTTCAGATGTGCTTCAAGAGGAAGCCTGGAGGTGAAGTTCTTCCAGCTAATGGATGAAGATGGAAACAGAATTTACACTCTTAAACAAACATGGAGCATCGGGGCTCTAAAAGATGGAATGCGTGGTGACCTCAAGCCAGCACCATGAATTTACAAACGGCTGACCAGGATGGGGAATTGCCAAATGACTATATCTATATATATATCTATATATATATCTATATATATATATATATATATATATATATATATATTGCTCACAAAACATATTTTTCTTAGCTTTTCATGCTTCTAAAACTCAGCTATGCATTATGTGACCGGGGGTCCCTCACGAATCAGTGCGTTGCTGCTGATTCATATTCAGTCCAGGTTGTATGTCCAATTGTCCTGGTCAGGCATCTCTAATGACCATCAGGGTTTTCAGCTGCCAAAAGTCCATGTTTATGGCTGTGCTCCAACTTGCTAGCCTCTGGGTCTTACAGCTACTCTGGGTGGGAGCTGGATCTATGTGTCAACTATTCAGTTACAATCCATCAAATTTTATTTGATATCTATAAGAAGGATAAAATCTGATCTGTTTTACTCTGTATAAAAAATAAGTATGCCAGAGATAATGCAATATGGTACAGGTATGAGCTTAAGATTAACTTCTGCATTATGTTCTCTGAAACAGGACATCGATTGAAATGAATGCTCACCAGACATGACCATACTCAGTCTTTTTATTTTACTGTAATGTAAATATAAAGAGTATTACCATAAGCTGTGTGCAAATTATATGTAAATACATAAAATATGGAATGCTACCATCTTCACATCATCCTAATGCCACCGCGTCCATGGTCGACAATGTTATACATGCTAAACCTTTGTTAATTTAGGCAAATTCACAATAATCATAGAAAAGACAATAATGTACTTGACCCTTTCCAGGGTAAAGCCAAAACACTTAACAGGATGGTATGATACACCTGGAACATGGAAGTGCAACTAGATAAAACAGACAGTCAGATAGTGAATGTGAACCAGTTTATATTGTTACAGGTTAAATACAGTACTACTTACAATAGGGCTGTCACACACAGATTGTTTTAGAGCTTGTTACACAGCAAAAAGTAACACATACAAGCACGCATAACTTGCACAATAATGTCTCCAGTCCAAATGTTAGCAAGCGAACACACGAGCGGTAAGATAGGGAGCTTTCAAAGAATGACAGACCGCTCTTAAAGACCGCTCTTATAACTCCTGTCACTGATCCTGGATCTGCCGTTAGACTGGCACACACACACACACACACACACACACACACACACACACACACACACACACACACATACAATATATATAGTAACAATAATATATATATGGACAATATCAGGTTTATTAAAAATGCAGAAATATTACTGCATACCTCATAACATGGTTTAATGTGTGTTGGGAACAGCAATATAATTATTCTGTTGCAATTCACTACAACATTTTAAAACCATCAAGAAAAAATGACAACAGCTATAACATGTACATTTGGTTATTTGGATACCCCTACATTTCTGTACTGAAGTAATAAAGTCTTAATCAATTGCACTTTCTGACACTATGGCTCTACTGATGCATTCATTACCTACATTCTTAATTAATCTGAGGCAATTTACGTGCTAATTTTACCATACCTTGCTCTTTCCAATTAGGCGCAGTTGTTTTTATTTAAAATCAAACTCATTACCAACTGGCATTACTTCAGAATGGAATTTATTTAGACTTAGAGCTGCCTTTATAATCACTTTAAAAATGCATGATTTGATACTAAATATAATGCAGCCACTGTGTCTAACACTGAGCCAGTGTTAGTCAGTTGCATGCGCCTCTGTATGTTAATGCCACCAAAAGCACAAATTAACCTCAAGCTCGCAGATGTCTCGAAAAAAATCCCAACTCTTTCCTCCCTAAGCCATTTGTAACAGTGAGCTTCTTTTTGCCAGCCTCTGATCTCTGCCAAGCGGCAGGGTTCCGGAATACAAGATCAAATACAAGGGCACAGCCCCTTAAGACATTAAGAGTTAGCCCAGCCTGCCGTATTAAACTGCTACAACGTCAGGACACAATGCCCCAGCCAGGGTAATTACAATGAAATCCCACGCTCCCACCATATTATTGATGTTTAAGTCAATGAAACAAGTAAAGCATAACTTGAACCAAGACAGGGGCCATTTATATTCATTTTATTAATGTTCGCTATATAGAATATATTTAATTTAACTCGAGTCGTGCACAAATGGAAGCTGCAGCCTTGTGCTTTAACCCTCATCAAACATAGAAACGGTGGATCAGGTGAAGCGATGACATGTTTTTGTGCTCTGTGCTATTTCAAAGGCTGCCTTCAGTTTAACTAGGCCCGCAAAATAAGCGACTGGCATGCTGATGCTGAGATTTAGCATGTCATAAACTCCTGTAAACCCTCCAATCTGTGTCAAAACAAATTTATATCTTCTTACAGAGATATGCAAAGGTCAAAAACCTAAGGTGTCTGTCATAAATCAGCCACTTGAAGTGTTTATAATGTTAATCCATTGGAACAGACTTCTGGCATAGCAGGACTTAAGATTTCAAGAGCTTGTTGGTTGTTGGCCAAATGACTGTGAGGGACGAGACTGAAATGGGCAGTTCTTTGTTCTTTCTGATTCATACAAGCCAGAGCCAAATAGGCATTCCTATAAATGTATTCTAAAACCACAAAATATTTCAATCAAATTCAGAACTGGTAGCAGTGCTGATCATAAACACTGCCATAAAAAATCACTGCAGTTGTCTTTTTATTAGTCTGTTTTGGTTCCTATGATAATAACTATTAGTGCAAGTTAAGCAAATGTGTTCTCTTAATTTAAGTATAAGTAATATAATATAAGTGCCAGAAGTACACAATTATTTATTAAAGTAAAAATACTACTGACTGATAAAAAATATATATAGAAAATACTCTTCTCAAAACATTAGGGGATATTTCAAAATAAATACGAAGAGGATCCTATCCTGTCCATGGCACATCACTGTCAGTGTGTTTTGACAGTCCTGGGTGACCATAAGCCCTACTGAACAGTCAATGTGCGGCACTCTCGCCCAGTTTGACATTCTTTTATTCACCCCCATGAATATATCACTTGCTACTCAATCATGATAATTGAGTTTTCATTTAATATATGTAATTAAACAACTTTCTTTGACTTTTCATTTGCTTTCCTGATTATCTTTTTTGATGGATTAAAATCAAATGCTTTTTAAAATGTATAAAACGGAAGAAAAAAATTAAATGTGGAAGAAACATAAATAAAAAAATGCTTTGGATTTTTTTTAATAGATTCTACGAAATCTACACTTGACAAAAAATTTATTGCAGTACATCATGACATTTATCCCAAACTTTAGTTAAAATCAACTTTTTCAACACTGTATTTTAATCGCCAACACTGCAGCTTTTACCATTTTTACGTTTTTTAAACACTCCACATGTATGTATACACTTTTTAAAATACACCTTACTCATCACTGAAATAGAATTCACTATCCAAGGTACATAGAAAACCCCTAGTATCCGATTCATAAAAACAGCATTTAGTGTATACAATTATTTCTGTGGTAAATTGCATTATGCAAAACATTAAAAAGTGTTAGAAAGTTTTACAAAGTTAGAAAATACATTTTATACTTGAGTATCTTTATGATCTACAATAGACATATTATATAAATACCTTTAGAACTGCCACAATTACATTGCTTTTGCACATGCACCCTCATACCAGTTGCAAGGCTTAAAATCTATGGTGCTTCATTGGATACCTGAAAAAAATTGCCTAAATAAAAGTAAATTTGATTTATAAAAACTAAAGTAACAAGCTGTTTTGAATATTTAGTGAGTAAAAAAGTAAGAGAAAACAATAAAATAATAAATAAGGTACAGATAACTAAAACGTCATTCAAAATGACAAAGCACTTCTACTTCGTTACTTACCAACTTCGCTTACTACAATAACTACGTGTCTAATTAGTACACAAACCAATGGTGTCATTACTATTATGTAGTGCGTTTTAGTATCGTTAGTGTAAAACCCAGTTCACTGAATGCATGTTCTAGCTGTTTATATCAAATAAATAAACAGGTGGAACTGATTGTTGATTTTTGATGAATGAATGATTGACAGATATGTCATAACAAACACAATGCCGACTAAGAGCTGTTACAGTTTTGTCATAAACCCATGTCATTCACTGGCAGCTTATAGGCAATATTTTCGCATTATTTTTAGCATGTTCATAGTATATTAATGGGAAAACCAAAATATTGCTTTAAACTGGGCATTTAATCAACCATTGATTGTTCAGACAGCTGCATTTTGGCCTGACAGAACTGGTGTGCACAAAATGATCATACTCTGATAAACATTCTGACACCGGGTTAACCCAGGGGTGGTAAATATCCTAATTCTCAACTGAGCTGTCCTTTAAGAATTATAATTCTGTGGGCTAATTGTTCCGGGTGTGACACACAATGTTACGTCTGGTGTAAACCTGTCACTCCGCATCAAGTCAATGGTCTGAATTTCATTATATAAGGATGCTTAGATCACCCTTGTAAAACACTGCTGGTCATTCCTTTAATACCAGGTGGTGTCACTACTTGGTGTATTTGAGAAGAAGCTTGATGCAAACCTGTCTATCAAAATCCACTCAAGGGTTTGATTACCATTTATGTATTGAGTGTATAAAGTTTCGCCCACATAACACTTTATCCACTGTGGTACTGATACTGATGTCTTTTTGAGTCGACCTTTTCAAGTGCTCTACTGGTAGTTTTGTGAACATTTCAGTACAACAGCAACATTTTTCCCTGTTACAACACCCTCCCTATGAGGCCCGCAGTTGCGGCTTCAGTATCTGCAGCCCTTTGTGAATATCCGAGAGGTAACACTATCTTCACGCAAGATGCTCTAATTTCGAGGTGGCGTTGACAGGTCTGCTAGTCTAGGGCACTTTCACCATCGCTTGCTCACTCGTCTCAGGCTACAGTTTTTTTCCCTTTTTTGCCCCACGCCAATCGATAGCTCTTTTTACTTCTCATTGATTGCCTAGCAGTGGGAGCGACCTAAGCAGAGGCTGTTATGACATTTCTAGATTTCCCCCTGTCCTTGGGACAATCAATTACACGCACATGGCAATCAAAACCTCTTTGCAAAATGAACCTGCTCCATGACATTTTCATCTCCTGGATTTATGCCATGCTTTAAAAAGAAAGAGAGGCAGAGTGAGAGAGAGAGTGAGAGGAAAAACAGGGTTGTCATGTCCCACATACGATTGCAGCATGCACATACATATCCATACAGTACAATGCACGTACGCACAAATATGTTGATAAAGCAGGTCAGGCAAATGGTGTAATCTCCCGCCTGTACACGAGTACACTTTTGCCAGACATGTTTGGTTATTGATTTTTGTCAACAGCTATGACATTCAAGACCGCTGTGGATTTAGTGCCCTATATAGAGTTCAAGAGTCTTAGAGGAAGTAGAGTTGTAGCACAATGAGACTTTAATAAATCACAAAGGCAGTAAGAAGTTCTCATTTACTCTGCCCTGCTTCCTTTTTTTCGATGTAGTGCACATAATATGACGAATGCAAAGCTGAGGAACTGTAGCGGTTCAAGCTGTGTATACAAACACCTGTCAAATACCAACATTTCCATGCAGCATAAAGTGTTCTTATAAAACTCAACAGTACATATCCAAAACAGGTGTAATGTCTAATAAATATTGTGTAAAACAGTAAAATTCACACCATGACCATGGCCTTTTGGGTGAGCTAAAGTGACCCTTGATGATCTGGAAACATTCTGTAATTTGGAATCTCAAAGTCTCAAAGTTCCTGCTTTGTATTCTCTAACCTTATAATATGTTAAAGTAGAATATAAAGTGCTGTTTTATTGGTAAAGGAGCGGTTCAAACTTGCAGGTGTGTCAGTACAAGTTAAATTGTTAAAATAATCATTTCTTTATCAGGGATTATGTTTCCAACTAAATATTAGTTAGAGGTTGGATTTTTCATATATATGTATGTATTTACAAGAAAACTTCTATCTATGTATATATTTCATTATATATCATATGACAGTGAAATGCTTAAACGTATTATTTCTGGTACATATAACTATTGTTTTCACAAGTCAACAACATGAACTAGTGGATAATGACTGAATTATTGCTTTGGATTGCTTGTTCATCCACTGAAATTCCAGTTTATCCAGTTTATCACAACATTTTATGCAGTTTACAATGACAACATATTGCAAGTGTGTATATAGTATCACATAAAATGATAAAGGAGGACTAAGGAGTGGTTTTCGCCTGGCAACTCTGCCATACAGGCCTGATTGGTGGATTGCTGCAGAGATGGTTGTCCTTCTGCG